>ML372066.1:0-45554 GCA_005239525.1 Nicotiana knightiana | reverse complement strand
ATATAAAAAAAATAAAAAAAAAAAAAAAAAAAAAAAAAAAAAAAAAAAAAAAAAAAAAAAAAAAAAAAAAAAAAAAACGTCATAGAGCAACTAAGACGACAAGAAATACGTTACAAATGGACATCGTCCTACAAATTCTGTGGTAGTTATTACTTGTAGGATAGGCCAACTTACGAGGTTACCCACTGAATTTGTCTAATAATTAGCCAAAAGAAATTTAGAAATCTTTTAATTTAAAAAGAGAGAGTAAAAACATTGTCCACATTCTTTCACAAAATAACCCTACTTGTCATTTCTGCGAGAACCTCTATATATGTGATTGCCACCTCTTCTTTGTTTGGGTTCATTTTCAAGATTGTTATAATGCCATGGACTGCACGTAAATATAACAATGGAGCTGTATCCTTTATCAATATAATAACACTTCACCTAACTTCAGGAGATTCATGGCCACAAATAAATACTCCAACGACTTATAATTTAATGTAATTCGAATCACGTGAACTAACATGCATGGAGATTTATGGCCATTACAAAGAGATAAACTACTTGCTAGCTAAATAAACAACGTATTGGTTGAATTTAGTTGGAAAAAAAAGAAGGAATCCAATCAAAAAAGAAAAAATACCAAGATAGAGTAACAAACTTGCCGTAACAAGTTAAAATACACTGATGATATAAAAAATCTTTATAATGTCAGTGCATATAAGTTAAGTTCGTACCAAAATGGGGTTGATGATGGGAGTTGGGGCGGCGAAGACGGGCTCGTTTCTGATGAGACTGGGAACAGAAGAAGAAGAAGAAGAGGTGTTGCTAAGCCTAGCAAAAGCAACAGGACGAATTGGTTTCTTAAGGGAAGCTTGAGCTGGGGAGATAGTAAGGCAACTGTTAATGGAAGCAGTTGACATTTGGCTCAAGAACTTCCTTTTAGCTTTTGCTTGGTTTTATTACTCTTCTCACTCACTAGTATTATATTATATAGTTGTGGAATAGGTCTTCATCATGGGTCGGGTCACTTACATATAACAGTATTATAACAGAGTTGAAAGCGATTGCTAAGCAAATGAGAGCTTCAATCCATTGTAGATGAGGTTTGTACGTTGGAGATTGAATGTTGCAGTACTTTTGCCTGGAGTTAAAAGCATATGGCTAAGAATTCAGCCAAGAACCTAAGATTTTCTATTTTATTTGAATTAAAGGAGAGAATAATTTAATACTAGTGATCGTTATGGTTGAATACGGGGCATGTTGTTTTTTTCTTGTGGGGCAGTTATTTAATCCTCAATATCAATTTTCACCTATATTTGCATTCTTTTTTAGGTTGTCGTATGGTTTGTTGTGTCATTTTCATGGTTTGGATTATGCATGCAATGGCCATTCGCCTCGCCAGAATTCAATCTAATGATCTTCTATTAATCGCCATAATCTCAATTAGCTTGTTTGTGGGCTATGTTGAAAGTTGAAACCATGGAATCATAGTCTTTTATTCTTTTTGTTTTTTTTTTTTGGGTTTTCCATCCGGTGTTCGGTACCTATATTTGGCCCAACTAAATTCGGATTCGCGCCGGGAAGTTCCATATTGGAGGGTAAGACGCTCCCTAACAAATGCGATTCCATACCTCGGGAATCGAATCCAAAACTTCTGGTTAAGGATGAAGGAGTACTTACTACTCCACCACAACGTTGTTGTATAGTCTTTTGTTCTTGTTTTTCAGTTTCACTTCCGGAGTGATCAAAACTAAATTACTTAATTCTAAATCAACAAAACAATTATTGCTCCTCTTAAGAGTGGATCACGGATGTACATGTGACGTAGAGAGTTTAATTGAATTCCGTTCGTCGAAAATTTAAACTGCCTTAATAGTGTAAAATATTTTTTTTCCCTGTAGTGACAAAGTTGGTTCAAAAATTACTTTTGTTAACATGTTGAATCGGAGGTATTGGATTCTTCTTTTTTATTTAACCCTCTTATTAAAATTTCATACTCCACTGCTAACTCCTCTTATTTTTAGTGAGATAAGGAGATCAATCTGCGTCTAGTTTTGGCCAGTAAAAGTACAATGCATGAATGCAAGGATTAAAATTTTTAGTACTCGTGAGTTAAGCATGCACGGAGTATATAATTAGTGCCCGTTTAGATTAACGGATATAAGTTTGAAGTGCTGAAAAGTTATTTTAAGTGCTGAAACTGATTTTTAAAATAAGTATTTATGTGTTTGGATAGAAGTGCTGAAACTGATAATAAACAGTTGATTTGTTTGATAAAAAGTGCGGACAAACTGTCTTTTTGTTAAAATGACTAAAATACCTTTGAATATTTTTCAAAAGATTATAAATTAAAAAATTTCTTTGTAAAGAAAATAATTAGCAACAAATATGGAATGAAGAGAAAGTCAAGAAATTATTTTGGGAAAAGTATTTTGTGAATTAGAAAATATTATTAAGAATAAATAAGTAAAAGTGTTGGTCAAACTAAAAGTGCTTATAAGCTGAAAAATCATAAGTTGGGGGTAACCAGCTTATGACTTATGTCTGATTTTAGATTATAAACACTTGGCTTATAAGTACTTTGGATATTTATCAAAAATGTAAATAAGCCAAAAAGTGCTTATAAGTCAGTTTGACCGGCTTATAAACTTAGCCAAACACCCTCTTAGTATCTTGTTTGTGGATTTTTGTTTATCTAAAATCCTTCAATTAGCTTCAACAAACGATCTAAATTTAATTTTTTCATGTCATGGGTTCGAAAAAGGCCAAATATCCTTATCAGATCAATGCTCGCCACATCCCACAAACTAAAAGAGGTAGCTAACGTGACATGTGTCAACAGCTGCTGAAGTTATACTCAAAAGAACTGCAAATTCA
Organism: Nicotiana knightiana; assembly: GCA_005239525.1. NCBI lineage: Eukaryota > Viridiplantae > Streptophyta > Magnoliopsida > Solanales > Solanaceae > Nicotiana > Nicotiana knightiana. The sequence goes on along the minus strand of ML372066.1, from coordinate 42,689 downwards.
AATTAAAAAAAATCTGGGTATGCGAAAGGCAAACGAGAAAGGTAGTGGATGAGAACAGATAAGGTCCTATCTTCAATCTATTGCTACTAGTGGTTGTACGTCAATAACAGGTTCACACCCCATATCACATTCTTTCAAATTTTATCTGCTTCAATTTTGAATTTCAGTTTGATTGAAATTTATAGTTATACATCTCCATATGTGTTTCTGCAACAGTATGTGATCAGTGACGTTGTGTAGTTGTGGAATTACTTACATAAATAACAACAACGACGGCCCAGTAAAATTTCACTACTGAGTCTGGGGAGTATAATGTGTACGCAGACCTTACCCCTAATTCAAAGGAGTAGAAATACTGTTTCCAAAAGACCCTCGGTTCAAGAATACCAAAAAACGAAAAATCAGTATCACCACAAAAATCATAAAAAAATAACAACTAACATGAAAACAAGAAGATAGGAAATACTTGCACATTCACAGTAATTTAACAAGGTCCAACAAGTTACTCAACTTTTCTTCAGTTTGTCAATTCATGTCTAGTTTAAACACTTATGCATTAATAACATAAAAGAACAATTCGCCTAAAAAATTTGTTGCACAAGCATCAACTTTATTTGATTTTTCATATTGCTCGTGTGTTTTACTTGATTTACAATAAAGAAATGATATTTTTCACCTTTGCATAATAATGTTGACAGTCACCATTGCACATCGGCTTGCACATTGCCTTATACCTGTTTCTTTCCCAAAAGCTCCTGCTCCTTTTAGATCATTTAGACCTTCTTTTCATAAGTTGTGCCCAGGCTAATTTTCCGGCACCTCGACTATTGCACTAGATACTTACCATGTCGATGTACTCTCACATATATACTTCTATTAGCAGATTGCAGTTAGACAATTGCAAGTCTAATTGACCTATGCTTTCTCCAGCACACTAGGTGCGGGTCAGATCCTCAAAAAGTAGTGTATTTTTAAAGGATTCAATACGAGTGCAGCAGCATTTTGGAAAATCTGCGCAACATAGCACCTGAGACAATGATCTTACAGGAGTTCAGTTCACAAATGGAGCTTATATAGAGAGAGAGTCATCTCATTTTGGCAATAGATGCTAGAAGAGAAACTCTGGATTTATGCCTTCTTTCAATCCATTCAAAAGTTCCTTATGCCTCTATAAGCAATTTGAGAATGTGTATATAACTAGTCATGGTTTCGACATATTAGGCACATTAAAGGGTGACGACATGTAGAGAGTTGTAGTGAAATGTTATAGGTATGTCATATTTACAAAAATGGAAAAGATTGTTGATGAATTTTCTGACTTAGAAGCTAAAAGAATGTTGTCATACTATTGCCATTTCTTCCAAGTGGAACGAAATTTGCATAAGGACAAAAATCCTCTAACCTTAAGTCTCATTCTCATCATCTCCTGGATGTATTGATTGTGTATAAGGATTTCTGTTCAAATGATTAATTAACAAATTAAAGAGTCAACAATAAAAAGGTTACATTTATAGGGTGTGTTTGGTACAACGGAAAATGATTTTCATAGAAATGAGTGGTTTTATCATTTATTTTCCTTTGTTTGGTTGGTGAGTGAAATTTTTTTTTCGAAAAATATTTTTTAGTATTTGGTTAGAGAATGGAATTTTTTTTTTTTAGGAAAATAATTTTTTATACTACTCTTCTCACCCCCTTTTCCCCAAGTCCCTATGTTTCGTGTGTTCTTCCCTCCCCTTCCCCCCCCTCCCCCCCTCCCCAAATACCCAACATTTTCATGACTCTTTTTTCTTTGAGAATCTAATTATTCTTCTAAAAATTTACGCAAACCCAAATGAACTAATGTGTTGCTTTACTTTTTTACACAAAAATAACATTCACTCATTTTTTTGGTTGAAAAAGAAAGTATTATTTCTACAACATAAAAATAAAGTACTCATCTTGTTGAAATGAAAGAATTTTTTTTTTTACATTCTGAAAAGAAAATACTCATTTTGTGAAAAAAAAAAAATACTTTTTACTATATCATTTTGTTGAAAGGAAAGACAATACTTTTTACTACATCATTTTGTTGAAATGAAAGAAAAAACATTTCTACATCATGAAAAGAAATTACTTTTCTTGTTAAAATAAAAAAAATCTTTTTTATATCAAGAAAAGNCATATTATAGATTATGGGTGTGTTTGGTATGAAGGAAAATATTTTTCAATTTTTTCATGTTTGGTTAGCTTAAATGTTTTGAAAAATATTTTCCTCATCAACTCATTTCCTCCAATTAGAAAAAAATGTTTTCCCTTCTCTTGATAGGGAAAACATTTTTTTCTAATTGGAGGAAATGAGTTGATGAGGAAAATATTTTTCAAAACATTTAAGCTAACCAAACATGAAAAAATTGAAAAATATTTTCCTTCATACCAAACACACCCATAATCTATAATATGTTCATTGATACCAATGTACAATTTATTTGGGTGATTAAGTACTGCTACATCAAGTAATCTGTGATGTCCATGACGGAGGGTGGGCTGATTAGGGCAGGTCAAGCACGACTGGCAGGCTTCTAGGATGGCAAGCTTTTGAAGAGGGGTGCACATATCACCTCAGGCGAATCCCACATCGAAATGGAAAAGAAAGTGAAGAGCTTTATAAGGTATGACACAAAGTCACATAGTATGCATGCTTTTGGGGCTCGAGGTGATATAGCCCCCAAAAGAAAAATCCATACAGGCCTTGGCCTAAAATGGACAATACGTGTTATGGCTTGGGTCGTGACATAATCACTTTACACATTAGTGATAGACGTCCAATCCACTTGACATAGAGAGGAAACTATCGAAAGAAAACATAAACAAACCCTCAAGTATATTTGGGAGGGATTTTTTCATTCCTATACACTATATGAGACTTTATTACCAAAAATATTCATGTTTACTTAATTACCTGGTCTAAACATGTTTTGTCTACAAATTTTATACAATTATTTAAACTAGAATCCTTCATGCAGTGGCCTTCCTTTCTTAGACGCGGGATTTTGGGATTGCGTAGGATTCTTTCAAGAATTTTACGACGCAATCATCGTAATTGAATTAAGCCTGCTATTAAGCTGATTTTCTCCGTTTATCATTGTCGATTCTCTAGTTTTCTCTGTCTCCTCTGGTTTCACAACCATAAACGAAGGTTTTAAAAAAAATTGCAAATAATTATCTACAATAGTATTGAATTCCGCGACATAATGTCAAAAATAACTATTATACTTCAGCTAAATGGCAATTGGGATAGCTTTGAGAGATACATAGATTTTAATGTTGACGGGATTATAGTCAGCGATGATTCAAATTATAGTCAATTGAATTATGCAATCACAGAGCATCTAATGATCGATACATCAGAAAAATCATCGACATCAAATACATTATCAACGAACGTTGTCCTCTAATGAAAATTCGGAACGATATGGGACTTCGAGTATACATGGAGACGAAAAAGGAAAATAAATGCTTATGAATGTATCCGCTAGGTATAACAGTGCGTGATTTCGATTTGGAATGCATTATCTCTAATTCGAACACAATTACATGTTTGCTCTGATATTTCAATGGTGATTTTTTTTATATTTCATGTGTTCTATAATTTTTCTACAATATAGCTATAATAATACTACATAACAAGTGTAGTTCAACTGTTATTTCATTTCAGGTGTTTTATAATTTTACTACAAGCTATTTACAATGTATGTTTGAACTGTAGTTAGCTTTAATTGAGTGTGGGTGCATCTCGAATACTGAAGTTGATTGATATGCCAATATCTCCGGCGATAGTGGAATACAAAGGTATCATCATAATAGAACATACGCCAAATGTTATTGAAGTAGGCCTGTCACACCCTTTTTTTACAACTTCACTAACCTCTTTAAAATAAATAAAGTGATTTTTGCATAGCACAAAAGGGTTTTCCAATTAGAAAGTGACAAAGAATTGTGTTCAAAAGGTTTTCAGAGTCGCCACCTGACATTTGGTTTCGGAATGTCAGGTCACCATTTGTTTTAGAAATAATTTTTCCTTTTAAAACACTTTGGACTCCAACACTAAGTCTGCACCAGAGTTCAAGGTAAGGGGGTTCATTTGACTCGGGGAGAAGGTGTTAGGCATTTCCCAAGTCCCATAACTAGTACGGTTGCGTACTCGATCTAGTTAGCTTTTACAAAAATTCAAATTGAGGTAAAAATAAACACAGAAAAGAAAAATAAACACACAAGAGGCTCGATGTCGTCCCCACCTAAAAATAAAAGGAGATAAAAAAAAAAAATAAACAATAAAAATGTTAATGTTCTATTCTGCGCTTCCTCACATCATCCAATCTCTGGCCTTCATTTACATGTGCTTCAGGGCATTCCCTGAAATATTTACAAAGTCTACGGAGCATTCCCCTGAATATGAACTAAGGGACGACCTCTTACCTCAAATAAAAAGGAAGAAAACCTAAAGTTTGCCGACTCAATTCCGACTCGAACATTGACGGCCTAAACATGTTATTAGCAATGAAAAATGATGATATAAAAGTGCAATTGATGTTACATCCAATTTACATGTGTAGACTATGACCAAAGCTCAAACCCGTTTGAACCCCTATTAACTAGATTCCTATCTCATCCATACCACTCCCATGACCCTACTAATGTCCATCCCTTTATCTTCCTATTTGAAGTCACTTACTAGCTCATTAAATTATTACTTTTCTTTGCACATCAACACATATCCACAAGACAAGAATTCAATAATTTTTATACTTGAAAAATGCAATTCAAACTGATTTGAAATAAAATAAAAATCAGACATAGCGTAACAATTAAAGCATAAAGTACACACAAGCATAAATCATGCACATGAGGGAATTCTAGATTAAGCATAGAACAGAGTAAAGAATTGACCTCAGATGGAGCCAAAACAATGATCAAAATTGAATTGATGAAAGATATCCTTGCGAGCAACAATATTGTTCAAAATAGCACTTCAAATCTACACTGGGACCGCGAATCTTCCCGGAAACCTCATCTTACGACCTCCGACGACTCTGAACTCGCCAAAAAATATGGCGAAGACAGTGGCAAAGCACAAAGCTGCCAGAAAAGCGGTAAGGTCCAGCGAGGGACGTGACTCCGACCAAAGTGCGGAATCTCCGACTGAACTTTGACTATGGGTTGGGGCGTTCAATTTAGACTGAAGAAAGAAAAGATTAAATCATTTTATTAAAAGAGTTCAACACCAAGAGTACCGGGTTTGGCTGGTTTTCCGGCGGTTTTCGTTGAGGATGGAGGGGCTGGCAACTTTGAGGTGACTAGTATTGATACCCAATTTTTTCCTATATTATTTTTAAAATGCATATATACTTTCAAAACAATGCATGATCATCAATTAATATTTTTCTATAATTTTCTGTGATTTTAAAAGATTTTTAATTAATTTGTTCCATCATTTTATTATCTAAATACTAATTGCATCACAAATGATTTTATAATAATTTTATTGCTTAATTTTTATCATTTATATTTATATTAAGCTTTAATTATTTTATGCATAATTGTATTTTACATTTGTAGGTTATAATTGCAATAACTTTGTGATAATAGCCCATATGTGCATAATTACTCGATTTTAGAAGAAAATGACCTTTTATATTTTATAATATTATGTAATTATTTTAAATTATTTTTATGCATAAATAGAATTATTTATTATTTATTAGCTATTTTTATAAATTATTTTATCAAATTAATTGGATATTTAACACATAGCCTCTTTTCTTTTAATTTTCGGACCCAGCCCAATAGCTAACCTAACCCAATACCCTAACCCAAACCCAATAACCCTGATCTAATAACCTGCCCCAACCCCAGATTAAATCCTGGCCGTTGATCTCAGAAGATCAACGGTCCAGGACAACCTTTCCTTTTTAATTGACAAACGACCCCCAAACCCTAATCATTCTTTCAAACCCGCTGCCTCTGAATCCCTTCCCTTCTCTCTTCTCTCCCACCCTCCTCCTAACCCTAGCCCGCCGTCACCAAAACCCCTTCGATTCATGGTTTATTTCTTCAATTTTAGGCCCTATCCGGCCTCCTATCTCTACTGGTGTTTCGATTTTCATGCTTCTTGAGGGTAATCTCAAGAAGCACGAACCAGACTTGGTTCATATCCCTCATTTTCTTGATGAATCCGTCTGTGTTGACTCCTATGTCTATGAGTACTAATTTCTTCGTGTTTATGGCTTCAAATCTCTGGTTCAAACCAGATTTTTCTCACTTCTGCTTATGTTTAACTATTTCTGGTTAAATCCGTTCAGATCTCTGTAGATCTGAAGCGGTTTGAGTTTTTTTGTTGCTTTTCCTTTAAGATTCTGCTATTTTTCCTTCTATTGTCAATCGATTTTTGTTCTTCCCTAGAAGCTAGGGTTTCATCTTTTTAAGTTTCTGCAAAATTGTTTAAAAAAGCGTTTAAATGTTTAACTCTGGTTTTCCTCTTTACTGTTTGACTGATTTCTTTCACTGAGTTTCATCTCTATGTCTTTATGCTCTAGGGTTTCATCTTTTTAAGTTTCTGCAAAATGTCGAAAACGTTTAAGTGTTTAACTCCGATTTTCTTTACTTTTTCGACTGGTTTTCATATCTATGTATGCATGTCCTAGGTTTCTACTGTTTGCTCTAATGTTCGCCCGTTTACTGTGGCTCTGTCAATTAAAAGTGATTACCTTATTTTACTTGCTTAATTAGGGTTCGAAAATTGTGCTTTCCTTTCAAAACTGATAGCTCTCTGAAAAGATTTTTACTTATTCTTTCCTTATATGGGATTCGTAATTAGTACTACTTTCCTTAATTATATTTCTGGCTTGATTTCTGGGTTCTGATTGTTTTACTGACCTCTAATTGATTTCTGGATTTACTACTTACCTTATTTAGCCTCAATCCTGTCTAAGAATTTACATAGTGAAAGACTCTCCTTAATTTAAGATTTACTTCCTGTTAATTTATTCTCGTTAGCCCTAATTGATTGATTAATTGATGTTGCATGCCTTATTTATGTGCGATTGATTCACCTTACCTTATTTGTTTTACTCTACTATGTGTTATATAAACCTTTCATTGTTCTGATTTTAAAGGAAGCTAGGACACAAGCTCACACTCTTACATTCACATACTTATACACACTTGAGTTCTTCCTATTTTGCTGCATTGTCTAGCCGGCAGAAAGCCAAGGCTAGGCTCTTGGACTCCAATTGCCTTCATCTTCCTATTTACTTTCTCCTTAACTGGTATGCCTTAACTCCTGTTATCTTGTTTTATTCTGTATGTTTAGGTAGTCAGTTCTATTACAGACCTCTGCATGCTTCTATGTGACCTATGATTCCTGTTAACTTCTTTCTCAACTGGCATGTTTTAGTTCCTGTTGTCTTGTTATGTTTTTATGAGTTTATTTTAGTTCAAACCTCAGCATGCTTCTATTAGAATCCATGCCTAAATGATTCCACCTAGTGATAATTGCTAAACTAAGTACTTCNGGGGGGGGGGGAGGGGTGGTGTTCCTTCTATTTTTGTTAAATATGGGTAGAGATCCTGTCTATAGGAACTTCTTGATTGTTTAGTTCTGTACTTTTAAAACTCGCATATTAGAGATCCTGTTTATAATTTTGCATTGGAAATCCTGTCCTAGGATCCACACATTTCAAACCCCAACGTGCATTAGATACCATGTCTATAGGATTCTGTTTGTTTGAATAGTAACCTTTTCTAGCAATCTGCTTAAAATTCTGCCGACCNCTCCTCCGAACTCTGACACATTGGGGATGGTCTTCCAATCTTTCACAAACTGTTTCTCTGAAAAAGGGTTCTGGTGTGAGCATTGCCCGGGGTCCCTGAGGCCCTTGGGAACTTTGACACACTGGAAACCTGACTTTTAATGTGCCATGGATGGATCATTGCTATACTCCAAAGCTTTTCTGTTGGAAGGTTTGGTTCCCGGGTTATATTGGGCCTATGAAGGCTCCCTATAGTGTAATGGATACTATTATGCAATTTATTCATTGTGGGTTGTAATTATTTCTGTAATAACATATTTNGGGGTGGTGTTCCTTCTATTTTTGTTAAATATGGGTAGAGATCCTGTCTATAGGAACTTCTTGATTGTTTAGTTCTGTACTTTTAAAACTCGCATATTAGAGATCCTGTTTATAATTTTGCATTGGAAATCCTGTCCTAGGATCCACACATTTCAAACCCCAACGTGCATTAGATACCATGTCTATAGGATTCTGTTTGTTTGAATAGTAACCTTTTCTAGCAATCTGCTTAAAATTCTGCCGACCTGCATAGATACCATGCTTATAGGAAATAAAGATCAGTTCAAACCTAGAAATCATGCCTATAGGGGTTAACATTTATGTCCACATAGAGATCATGCCTATAGGAGTTAACTAATCCTGTAAACTAGAAAACATGCTTATTGGAGATAAAAATCAGTTTCTAACACCTAGAAATCGTGCCTAAAGGAGTTAACTAATTCTGAAAATAAGAAAGCATGCCTATAGGATATAAAGGATAAAAACATGTCTGTTAAAATCAGTAACTCGTTGTTAATAGATTTAGATACCATGCCTATAGGATTCTATTCGGGTTATCACCTCAGGAAAGCCTATAGGATTATTAAGAATTCTGGGCTTAAAACTGTGATATCTTGCTGCCTAGAATAGGCCCAGATTCAAGGACTAAAATCAGTAGGCGAACTGATAGGTACTGTTGCTCATTTTAATAAACTGCTGTCTTATATTCTGTTTATGCTCATCTAGATATCCTGCCTATAGAGTATTAAAGTGATAAAACATGTTGTCTAAATTGCGTGCGTTGGTTATTTACTTATGGAGGTTAACACGAGCCCTTATTTGCTCCTTATGTGACAGTCCTATCTGATTTTTTGTTTGTCGCTTAATTTTCCCATTTTTAAGCAACATAGGTCAGTCTAGAACTACCTTAAATAGAGGTCCTAAAACCTCCAGGACCATAGGTAAGGGACGGGTAGTGCACGCTTAAGGCCCGAGTTAAAAGCTATTAGAACGCTTAGGTAATAACTGAAAGATAGTAATTGGGTAGTAAAAGAAATGATGATCTGTGCGCTAATGCTATGTGTAGCACCCCAACTCGGGGAAAGTTACCAAGTATTGCACGAAAATGATCCTATAGGCTAAGAAACTTAGGACCCCTTTAATTTTCGCTTTAAATAGTTGTCAAATTGCTTTATATTCCTTTAATGACTAATTTTCTTAATTAAGTTCGGCCGGGACCCACCTTTGTAGACCTCGAGGGGTGCCTAACACCTTTCCCTCAAGGTAATTTCGAGCCCTTACCCGATCTCTGGTGATGCAAACTAGTTTCATGAGTCATTAGCTTTAGGTGCCCTAACCCACCTTAATTTGTTAGGTGGTGACTCTTCAAATCGCATATCTCATCCCAAAAGGGAAGGGAGTTGTCTCATTAAATGTAGAAACCTGATTTCGTGAGAAAAAGGGGGGCGCGACAACTGGTGGCAACATATTTTTAGGAGGGAGATGGGTGAGGGTGGCGGCTGCTCTAGGTTAGTGAAGGGTGGTCGCCGCCAGGCCGGTCACCACCTTCAGCAGCGGCGACGGAGTGCAGAGAGAGAGAGAGAGGGAGGTGGCGACATAGGGGTTTTGGATAGGAGGTCGTGTGGTGGCTCTAGGTGTGAGCCGATGGTGGAGAGAGGTTGGCCGTTTTTAGGGTGTATGGGTGGTAGCTGGTTGTTTGGTGGTGTAGAAGGAGGAGTTTGGCGGATGTTTTTCTCCGGTGGGTAAACATCGGCCGAAATTTTAGTGATGGTCTTTTGGCTGGTCAGCGCCTACCTTTTTCTTTTTAGAGAAGGGGGTGTTTCTAGGTTAATGAAGGGGTGGATGGCTGATGGCTCTAAGGGTTAAAGAGGAAGGGGAAGTTAGATTAGGGTGGGGTATGGGCTATGAAGATTGGGCTTGGTGGGGATCCAAATTTGGCCTTAATTCTACAATTATTGTAATTTGGCTAAAAAATATATTAATTTATTTTCTAAAGTAACATCATAAAAATGTAAAATCAATCCTAATTAATTAAAGCAACTATATTACGACATGAAATTATTTTTTTGGAATTTTCAAGGTTTATACTAAAATGAAAAATGGATTAAAAATAATATCTTTCTAAAAATACCTAATACCTATAAAAATACTTTTATAATTTTCAATTTTTGTGCTTTAAAAATAGAATTAAAATTAATAATAAATTGAAATCCTATATAAATAAACTCAGATAAATATTCTAAAAATACTAGGACTATTAAAGGTAATTCTAATGTACGGGTCAAAAATTACATGCTTACAGCTGCCCCTATTTTCTTGAAAACACAAAGTGTTTTTGAGCTAAGAATTAAGTAAGCAACGTAATTTCCTTCTGACCCGACATTCAAAAGGAAATAAAGATAACTAAAAGATTGTGACCGAGCCCTGATATCTGAACTGCCTACATATCCTTGGCTATAAAGGAATTAAGCGATGTGCAGTTTAGAAGTGAATGAAGTGATGGAGTATACCGAGGTGGAGATCCGATTGAGGTGCCTTCGAGGTTCAGGTCCGCGGTCCTGTTATTACATCATATCAAAATCTAAAAGAACTAAGCAGGCCTATCAGCTATGAGTTACAAGATTCCTATCTGTAAGTCTATTGAAGCTTGATCTCGAGTTTTGAATGGTTCTTCATGCAAAATTTTGATTTCAACCTTGATGCTTGCTAGCTGCAGGTGCTAATTCATTCTTCCACTACTTCATCGGATGAATAACGGACATGCAGTGCTCGTAACTTCAATCATATCTTGAGCAGTTCAGATCTTTCATCTGCTTCTGCATTTGGATTTACTTCTTTTTTTTTTTATGGATTGGGACTTCTTCTTTTGGTCATCTCGGACTGTTGACTCGCATTCTTGAGGCGAGCTTTGGATACTTCTAACTTGAATTGAATTCTGAAATGACTTCCCCCGTTCTTCAGGTGGGTGCCTGTAATAAAAAAAAACAAAATTTTCTGCCCGAGTTTGCACTAGGAAGATTTGTGAGTTGTTAGCAAAACTGTAAATCGCCTATGATATTGATGCAGTGATGGGAGTAAAACTAAAGACTCGACTGGAATGTGCGTCTCCTGTGAGTAAACCAAGAAAATTTGACTAGCGAATACATGTGCTAAAAATAAAACCCGAATGACCCAAACTAGGAAATGCGTCTCCTAGATATGAGCTCAAACGACCCAAACTAGAAGTGCGACTCCTAGGAGAATAACCTGAAAGAACCAGATTAGGAAGTGCGTCTCATACGGGTGAAACTTGGATGAACCAAACTAGGAAGTGCGTCTCCTAGGGATGAAATCTCAATTTAGGAAGTGCGTCTCCTAAAAGTATATCCTGAAAGACCCAGATTAGGAAGTGCGTCTCATACGGGTGAAACTTGGATGAACCAAACTAGGAAGTGCGTCTCCTAGGGATGAAATCTCAATTTAGGAAGTGCGTCTCCTAAAAGTATATCCTGAAAGACCCAGATTAGGAAGTGCGTCTCGTAGGGGTGAAACTTGAATGAACCAAACTAGGAAGTACGTCTCCTAGGGGTAAAATCTCAATTTAGGAAGTGCATCTCCTAAAATAAAAATATAACCTGAAAGACCCAGACTAGAAAGTGCGTCTCCTAGGAGTGAAACTTCAATGAATCAAACTAGGAAGTGTGTCTCCTAGGAATGAATTTAAATGACACAAAACTAGGAAGTGCGTCTCCTAGGGGTGAAATCTCAATTTAGGAAGTGCGTCTCCTAGTGGTGAAACTTCAGTGACTCGAACTAGGAAGTGCGTCTCCTAGGAATGAACTTAAATGATACAAAACTAGGAAATGCGTCTCCTAGGGGTAAGATCTCGACTTAGGAAGTGCGTCTCCTAAAAAAAATATAACTTGAAAGACCCAGACTAGGAAGAGCGTCTCCTATGAGTAAAACTCGAATAACTCAAACTAGGAAGTGCGTCTCCTATGGATGAAACTTGAATGAACCAAACTAAGAATTGCGTCTCCTAGGGGTGAAATCTCAATTAGGAAGTGCGTTTCCTAATACAAAATATAACTTGAAAAACTCATACTAGGAAGTGCGTCTCCTACGGGTGAAACTTGAATGAACAAACTAGGAAGTGCGTCTCCTAGGGATAAAACTCGAATGACTCAAACTAGGAAGTGCGTCTCCTATAGATGAAACTTGAATGAACCAGACTAGGAAGTGCGTCTCCTAGGGGTGAAATTTCAATGAACCAAACTAGGAAGTATGTCTCCTTGGGGCAAAACTTGGATGACTCAAACTAGGAAGTGCGTCTCCTAGGGATGAAACTTGGATGAACCAAACTAGGAATTGCGTCTCCTAGGGGTGAAAAATCAATTTAGGAAGTGAGTCTCCTAAAACAAAAATATAACTTGAAGGACCCAGACTAGGAAGTGCGTCTCCTACGGGTGAAACTTGAATGAAACAAACTATGAATTGTGTCTCCTATGGGTGAAATCTCAATCTAGGAAGTGCGTCTCCGAAAATAAAAATATAACTTGAAAGATCCAGACTAGGAAGTGCATCTCCTAGGGGCAAGACTGAGCTTGAGGAAAACTATAAACTAAGCTTGACTAAACTAAAAACTGACCCTATTCTCCGGGCGGGACCCCTGAACTTAACGAGAACTAATGATTGTCCAACTTAACAAAAATGAAAACTGACCCTATTCTCCAGCCGGGACCCCTGAACTGAAGGAAAGCCAAAGATTCAAATCAAAAAATGTCTGGGAGGTATGGTTCTTCTCAAATAGGGAAAATTCCTAGGAGGTGTGATCTTCTCAATAGCCTTTGCGTAAGAAGAATTGGGGAATTACACTTGTAAAATTCAAGCTTCCAAGATTTGATATGAACATAGCCTTCATCCCTGTTTCATACAAAGAAAAATTGTGAGTTTAAAACATGGTGGTTAGTTTGTGTCCTTGACTACGAGGGCGATTTCTCTTGCACTTGGATTTCAACTTGGAAGATAGTGCTTGCTATCGATCGACCACTTTTTCGGATAAACTGTATCACAAGAAATATTCCTGATTCGTTCACGTCCAATACGTTACGTCTGATGCATTGCACTCGTGTTATAACATTCACCAAATCTTTGCATTTTATATAAATCCCAAAGAACATCAATTATCACCAACTCAGTGCACACACTATTCTCCTGTGCCTTATGCCAATTTGATGTGCTTGCTAGACTCGTCTTTCTGTGATTAAAAAGCTGGTGGCAGATTTTGAAGTCATTCCTCACTTGTTTCGACAAAAACAAACTCAAAACGGACTCAAACAAGACAAGAGGAACAAAATAAGGAGAAAAACGATAAGAGATGGTATCTAACAAGAAAAAAATTTTACCCAGGAAAAAGAACAAAGTAGAAACTAATCTGATTTGAAGGCCATCTCCACTGACCATAACATGAATTTTGGATTAAGCGGAATGATTTTTCAAGAGATTCTAATCTTCTTTTGTTATGCCTCTAAGTTGTAAAACTGGGCTTCAACGCTCCAATTTTCCTATTTGATCCACAATCCTCAGTCGACTTGTAGTGCCCTGAAGGGTTTTCACCATCAAGCCTCTCTCACTTTGCTCTTTTTCTCAACTCACTGTCGCCTTTACGGTGCCCATGAGGGTTTTCACCGATAAGACTCTCTCATTTTATCGTTTTCTCTCTTTGTTCTGAGAACAAGGTATTACCCATGATACAAGAAGATCATACTTTTACCACACACTTGATTTGACATCCTCAAAGAAAGGTCGGAAGGTCTTTCTTTGGACCGTAATGTAGGCTTTTGGACAGGGTTGGAAAGAAAGGGTGGCATGAAGGCTCAAAATAATTTAAAATGAAAGGGTTCAAAATTACAACTTTTGGAATCAGATCTTTTGGCCAAAATTAAAAATTCTGCCCCACTTTCTTGGAGTCTGGGGATTTTTTTCGAATTTTTACTTTGATGGGACCGAACCTCAGAGTAAGGCTGCCTACGTAACCTTAGAAGGAATCGGGTCGAACGTAGTTCAAACACAAAGTTGGTTTATTTTGTTGTTTTTCTTTTCCTTTTATTTCTTTTTCTTTTTTTTCTTTTCTCCTTTTTTTATTTTCTTCTTTTCTTATTTCTTATTTTCTGTTTTTCTTCTTCTTCTCTTTTTCTTTTTCTTTTCTAGTTCCTAACTCTACTTCTTATTCCAAAAGAGGGGTATGAAATAAAATAAATTAGGGCTCAAAAGGGGTAGCAAAAGATAAAAGTATTTGGGTAGCAGAATAAAATACCTTCGTCATACCAAACTTTAAAAATGCCAAGTACAAACATGCAATTGAAGACAAGAAAAGAAATCATACATAGTATCCATTGATGGCATCAACAAAAACAAAAAGTGACAATGGGCAATACCTTTATCCCAATGAATGCCCCTCGCAAGTTCGAAGCATACTTGACTCAACCTTATCTTGATGTGGAAGGATGCATTTCAACACTGACTGATCTACCTCAAACTGCTTGAGATACATTTCCTTGTTGTATGCTCTTATCAACCTCTTGAGTTCCCAGACCAACTGCCTCAGTTTCACTCATTTCAAGCTTCATGTTATCTCCGAATGCGTGAATCTTTACTTGTTTCCTCAAATGAACCTTTTTATCATATTCAAACTATGTTTCATTATTCCATGATTAAACTGGCTTTTAAGATCTGGTTAAAAACTCTACATGCATGTCATGTCATTAGAACTGGCCTGAAGAGCACTATATACAAGAAAAGAACTAAACGAAAACTGCAAATAACTGAAAAATAAAATCTCATTTGACCAGAGGATGGAAGGGTTTGAACAGAAAAATAAAATCTATATTAAAGCCTTGAAACAACCCTAGATGACAGGCTTAGAGACACAAAACTAACTAACAAGACTCCTAGTGATAAGAAAAAGAGGATAAAAGGTTTTGAATCACCAAAACAAACAAGATAAAATCTGGATTACAACCCGGAAATAACCAGATAGCAGAAAAAACATCAAAACAAGCTACCAAGATTCCTTTGTAGTGAGGAGAGAAGGACCTTTCAATTGCTAAGCTTGACATTTAGCCACAAATTTGCTCATCAGAATCACCAGGGCCTTCTCCAATTTCAAAATCATTAACTTTAGTCAGCAAGTTCCCGAGAGGATTCTCACACTCATTGTCACCACGCATTATCCCCACAAAGTGTGCATCATCATGTGCAGGTAAAGGATTCTGTCGATGTTCTGGGTGTCACTGTCCTGGACCACAATTATCCCTTCTTGAATCATTCTTTCTATCTCCCTTTTCAAAGCGAGACAATATTTAATGCTATGCCCT
This sequence comes from Nicotiana knightiana, assembly GCA_005239525.1. Classification (NCBI taxonomy): domain Eukaryota; kingdom Viridiplantae; phylum Streptophyta; class Magnoliopsida; order Solanales; family Solanaceae; genus Nicotiana; species Nicotiana knightiana. The sequence continues at coordinate 27,226 of ML372066.1, read as the reverse complement.
TGGACATTAGAGTGGTACAAGCACCATACAGCAGGACCAAAACCTTTTGCATATGGGTCCGGAATATAGCCGAGGAGCGGCTCAATCTAGCCAGAATGTTTTAACCTTTCAAACAAGCTTGTGTAAGATTCTTCGATTGGCGTGAAACTTCTTTTTTGCCTCTGGTCTCCTCCATGCCCCTGTTTTCTAAGGTTGTTGGATGCTCAAAAATGTTGTGTAAGGCAAGAGTGTATTATGCGGAGCTGGCGCTCGACATAAGGAGTGACCCAGTGGTTGGAAGAGGACCGGACATTGTTCGCTAGATAATACTAAGGTGGATTATGTGGAGCTCAAGGATAGGTTTGGGGTTGGGTTCGTGGTCGAGGCTGAGTATATTGGTGAGGCGGACTCGTTGGGCTATGTCGTGATCCTGAGACAACCATAGCTACATCATCATGTTCCTTCTGAACCTGCAAGATTCCTGTGTCGTTCTGAATTGCTTGTGCTGTGGCTTTTATAGCAAAATAGCTCATGATCTTGCTTGACTTTATCCCATCTTCTACCATTTCTCCCATTTTTACCACATCATTAAAAGGCTTACCCACAGCCGGGATCAAATGCCCAAAGTAAGTAGGCTCTTGAGCTTGAAGAAAGTACTCAACCATCTTATCTTCTTCCATCTGGGGATTGACTCGGGCAACTTGCTTTCTCCATCTGAGTTCGTATTCCCTAAAGATTTCATTAGGCCTATTTTACATCTTGGTAAGGGACATGCGATCCGGGATAATTTCTATATTGTACTGAAAGTGTCGGGTAAAGGCCTGAGTCATATCGTCCCATGTGTACCACCTGCCAGCGTCTTGGCGGGTGTACTACTCCAGAGCTGCCCCGATCAGACTCTGACTGAAATATGCCATCAATAACTCGTCCTTTCCACCGGCGCCTCTCATCTTACTGCAATAACCTCTCAAATGGGCTACGGGATCCCCATGCCCATCATACAAATCAAACTTCGGCATCTTAAACCCAGAAGGCAGTTGAACATCGGGAAACAAGCACAAGTCTTTTTGTAAGACACGCTCACCTTGCTCCCTATCCCTTGCATGTTTATTAAAGACTGCTCTAAGATTTTCACCTTCCTGGATATTTCATCTTGCTCCACTGTCCTAGTAGGTTTTTCAGTTTCACTGGGAGGCCCAAAATGAGAAGTGTAAGAGTATGGATCCGAGACCTTGAAAATATGTTCTGGAGCATAGTTTGGGCATCGGGGACTTTGTACATAGTCTCGCTAGAGGATCGATGAAGAGTAGCTGGTGGAGGAGCTAAAAAAACATGAGTGGTCAATCTGGATTTGTGACAGCGGCAGAATGGAGTGTGAAAAGGTTGTGGGAGGATATCAGCAGCAATGGGAATCTGGATTTGTGACAGTGGCCGAATGGTGACGAGGCTTTCAGTGTAGGAGGATGCCCACTTATCCAGGCTTGGTATATTTCAATCATCTGTCGTTTCAACCTTAGGACCTCTTCTTTCAACTCATATTCTGATTCAACAATCTTCTTAGGCGGATCAACAACACCTGTGTCCAAGTCTTTGCAGCCATGGCTACCTTGCTCTTTGACCTTGTGTTGTACGGATGACTTGCTAGAATTCCACAAACTAACCACCTTCTGTTATGATAACAATAAAAGTACCAAAGAGGAGCAAAACAAAGCCAAGATGTTAGTGTTATGGCATTTATCAGATATAAATATCACATTGCCTGCAATGCCCCTAGCAATAATTAACGATTCTAGAATGACTTCGAGGGTCACAATTTTGTTCATTTCAATCTTCTCTTTTTTTCTTTTCTAGCACTTCTGGCTTGCTCATTTTCCTTCCTCTGTTTTCTTTCTAATTGTCATTATTTTCTTTCTCTCATCCCTCACGTCCCACAACTTCATTCCCTTTTTCTTTTCTTTTTTCCTTTTTTTAATAATGATTTGATCGAACCCTATGTAGGTTACCTCGTATCATGTTCCGCATGAATAATACCAAGCGTAGTTCTAGAAAATTAATGGACAAAATAAACTAACTAAAATAAAATTCTTTTTGGATTTTTTCATTTATAATTTTTTTTTGCTTTTCACGTACAAAATAGGAAATACGATAACAAAAGATTCGACGTACTCAATTAGAATATGACAAACTCTGAAACCATCTAAAAGACTCGATACTACTGTACAAGATTAGAAAATAAAATACAACATGAATGACAGACTCAAAACATAAAAGTATTCTCAAGCAACTCATGAATGTAGTGGTCCTAACTGGATGATCCTGGGGAATCTGTCATGCTCAAGCTCCGGTAAGTAAATCCACACATGTATGAGAAAAATAAGACCAAATAAAGTTAAATACCTAGAATACTATGTGAGACACAACGCCTCCTATTGGACACATGCAATACATGATTGGGATATTTTTTGCAAAATGGCCTACGTGACCAAGATTGGCTATGAGCGCAAACTCAACAAAAGTGACCTTTAAGACATGAAAATATCTCACTAAGGCGTATATGGCTTCAAACTCTCAATAATCATAGCCCTAGAAATTACTTTACAAAAATGACCCATTTTGCAAAAATGGCCGACATGGCCAAATGCGGTTAGAGATGCAAATTCAATCAGAAAGTAACATGACACCTATTTGTGGACTCAATATCCTAAGACATGGTCCATTGAACCACCTTTGCAAAAATGATCCCGTTTTGCAAGAATGGCCGATGTGGCCAAAAGTGGCTAGACATGCAAATTCAACATGAATGGACCTTAGACAGAGAGAACACCTTGTTGTAGACTTAGGGATCTAAGACATGGGATAACAAACTACTTTGAGAAAACAACCCTATTTTTTAAAAACGGTCGATGTGGCCAAATGTGGCTAAACACACAAGATTTGGCTACGACCCCCGAAACCAAGAACCTAAGACTCACTAGGAAGATCGAACCCTATGTGAGTTGCCTACGTATCCCGCCCCGAAAGACGAGAATCAGGTATGCGTAGTTCGGGAAGATTGGATACGGGAGAGAATTTTAAAAAAAACACTGATTTGGAGAAAACATATATTTTTTGTCTTTTTTTTTGAAAAATGATGAAACATGTAAAATCTTTTTGGATTTTATTTTTCTCTCTTTTTTTCTCTTTTTCTTTTTTGGAAAATGATGGTAAAGTGCAAATTGGATTTTTTATTTTCATTTTTTTTTTGTCTTTTCTTGAAAAAGTTGTGAAAGAAAAATATAACTGGGCCCTACTTGCTTCATTTTTCACCCTTCTTTTCCAAATATCAGTCCGCCAAATAACCTTTCTGCCCTCAAAGATGCAACATGTATCACATAGGATGATTGAATGTCCTTTTGGGCCATGGGCCCACTTGACACAATTTGGACAGGCTTCCTACGAAGGAATACGGTACCTAGAACCAAGCCCTACTAAGTCATACTGATATGATGCAAATAAAAATGACCTAAAGGCTGACCTACATTTGGGGTTCACTAACAAGGCAATTCGGGGGAGCATATGGTCAATGGTGGCTGCTCAAGCTATCCACCCACTCCATACGTCCAACGGAACCCCTGCTAAAATAAGGGTGAATCGACAAAGAGTTATGCATACTACGAGACTTGTTGCAGAAAGAAGACCCATAGTTATGCAAATTATGACAGTTATAAAGCGGTAAACACATAAAGAAAATCAATAAACAAATTACCAACAAGACAGTAAATAAGACAAACAAACCAAATAAATAAAGCAAATAAAGAAAACAAATACCTCAACCGAATATCCTAAAAGCCAACACGATCAAGTATCAGCTCAAACCTGCAACTCCCCAGCAGAGTCACCAGAGATGTCACACCCCTTTTTTACAACTTCACTAACCTCTTTAAAATAAATAAAGTGATTTCTGCGAAGCACAAAAGGGTTTTCCAATTAGAAAGTGACAAAGAATTGTGTTCAAGAGGTTTTCAGAGTCGCCATTTGACATTTGGTTTCGGTGTGTCAGGTCACCATTTTTTTAGAAATAATTTTTCCTTTTAAAACACTTTGGACTCAAACACTAAGTCTGCACCGGAGTTCTAGGTAAGGGGGTTCATTTGACTCGGGGAGAAGGTGTTAGGCATTCCCCGAGTCCTGTAACTAGTACGGTTGCGTACTCGATCTAGTTGGCTTTTAAAATATTCAAATTGAGGTAAAAATAAACACAGAAAAGGAAAACAAACACACAAGAGGCTTGAGGTCGTCCCCACCTAAAAACAAAAAAGAGATCAAAAAAAAAAAAATATTAAAGTTCTATTATGCGCTTCCTCACATCATCCATTCTCTGGCCTTCATTTGCATGTGCTTCGATCATTTCCCGGAAATATTTACAAAGTCTACGGGGCATTCCTCTGAATATGAACTAAGGGACGACCTCTTACCTCAAATAAAAAGGAAAAAACCTAATGTTTTCTGACCCGAGCATTGACGGCCTAAATATGTTACTAGCGATGAAATATGATGATATAAAAGTGCAGCTGATGTTAAACCCAATTCACATGTTTAGACTATGACCAAAGCTCAAACCCGTTTAAACCCCAATTAACTAGATTCCTATCTCATCCAATATCACTCCCATGACCCTACTAATGTCCATCCTTTTATCTTTCTATTTGAAATCACTTACTGGCTCATTAAAATTAATACTTTTCTTTGCGCATCAACACATATCCCCAAGACAAGAATTCAACAATGTTTATACTTGAAAAATTCAATTCAAACAGATTTGAAATAAAATAAAAATTAGACATAGCGTAACAATTAAAGCATAAAGTGAACACAAGCATAAATCATGCACATGAGGGAATTCTTGACTAAGCAGAGAAAAGAGTAAAGAATTGACCTCAGGTGGAGCCAAAACAGTGATCAAAATTGAATTGATGAAAGATCTCCTTGCGAGCAACAATATTGTTCAAAATAGCACTTCAAATCTACACCGGGACCGCGACTCTGCCCGAAAACCTCAACTTACAACCTTTAACGACTCTGAACTCGCCAAAAAATATGGCGAAGATAGTGGCAAAGCACAGAGCTGCCAGAAAAGTAGTAAGGTCCGGCGAGGGACGTGACTTCGACCAAAGTTCAAAATCTCCTACTGAATTTTGACTATGGGTTGCGGAGTTCAATTTAGACTGAAGAAAGAAAATATTAAACTATTTTATTAAAAGAGTTCAACACGAAGAGTGCCGAGTGTGGCTGGTTTTTCGCCGGTTTTCGTTGAGGATGGAGGGGCTGGCGACTTCGAGGTGACTGGTGGAAGCATATTTTTGAGGAGGGAGATGGGTGAGGGTGGTGGCTGCTCTAGGTTAGTGAAGGGGTTTTGGAGAGGAGGTCGTATGGTGGCTCTACGCGTGAGCTGATGGTGGAGAGACGTTGGCCATTTTTTACTGGGTAAGGTTGGCAGCTATTTGTTTGGTGGTGAAGAAGGAGGAGTTTGGCGGATGGTTTTCTCCGGTGGGTAAACAACGGATGGAATTTTAGGGGTGGTCTTTTGGTTGGTCGACGACTGCCTTTCCTTTAGAGAGAAGGGGTATTTCTAGGTTAATGAAGGGGTGGATGGCTGATGGCTCGAAGAGTTAAAGAGGAAGGGGGAAGTTGGCTAGGTCTTTGTAATGACCTGGCCGGTCATTTTGAACTCTAGTGCGTCGTTCAGCGGTTTGAGGCCTTGAGTAGCTTCACTTTAGATATTATGACTTGCATGCGTGGTCCAAATTAAATTTCGGGAAGTTCAGAGTTAATTTAGAAAGAAAATTCTCATTTTGGGAGCTTTAAGTTGGAAGAATTGACTAAAGTGTGATTTTTGAACAAACGACTTCGGAATCAGGATTTGAAGGTTCTAGCAGGTTCGTATGATGATTTCAAACTTGGGCGTAATTCCGTATTGGGTCTCGGATGACCCGGGAGCGTTTCAACGTATATTCTGGAAGTTGGCAATTTAGGAGAAGTTCACAAATTTGGGTTGAAGTGTGTTTCAGTGTTATCGGTGTCCGTTTGGGATTCCGAGTCTGAGAATAGCTTCGTATGTTGATTTTGGTATTGGGAGCGTGTTCAGAAGTGGAATTGGAGGTAGGTAGGTCATTTCGGGGTCATTTGGCGAAAGTTATAAAATAGAAGATTTTTTGAAAGTTTGACCGAGAGTTTGACTTTTTGATATCGGGGTCGGATTCTAATTCCGGAAGTTGGAGTAGGTCCGAAATGTCGAATGTGACTTGTGTGCAAAAATTGAGGTCAATAGGACGTGATTTGATAGGTTTCGGTATCGAATGTAGAAGTTTCAAGTTTTAAAGTTTATTAAGCTTGAATTGGGGTGCGATTCATGATTTCGACGTTGTTTGATGTGAGTTGAGGCCTCAAGCGAGTTCATATCATGTTTTGGACATGTTGGTATAATTGGTTAAGGTCCCGTGGGCATCGGGTGAATTTCAGAAGGTTAACGGAATGGATTTCGGACAAAGAAAGCTGCTGAAATTCTGTTGCAGAAGCTGTTCACCAGAGAATTTCTAATTCGTGGAGTCAATTTTGGAAGCTCATATCTTGCAATATATAATGAATCTGAAACTTTGCAAAACAAGAAAGTTGTATCCCTTGCATTCTAGTTTCCAGAAAGATAAACCATTCATCATTTGGATATTTGTACTGAAAGTTATGATCGATTGAATGAAAGCTGGTAAAGTTATTTTTGCAATTTCCCTAGAAATTTCTGATGCGAGGAGCCTACTTTGGAAACTTATATATCGAAATCGATAAGGAATATGGAAGTTTGCGAAACATGAAATTGTAACCCTTTGATTATAATTTCCATAAAGTTAAACCATTCGTCATTTAGACATTTGTATAGAAAGTTATAATCGATTGAATAGAGACTGGTAAAGCTGTTTCTAGTGGACTTTTAGTGATAAAAATGGACTTTTAGTGACGGATGGACAGAAACTTAAGGACCAAAAATGCTCATTTCCTTCATTTTCGTTATGGATTTTTGGAGTACGGTTCTTGGGCGATTTTCATGGGAAAACATTGGGTTAAGTGTTCCTTATCCTATATTGATTATATTTCATGATTCCACACTCATTTACATCATGAATCCATCAATTTATTGAAGAAAAATCTGATTTTTAGCAAATCTTTCAAAAAACAAAAATTTAAGATTTGAAAGCCAATCCGATGTCGGAATTCGATAATTTTTGCATGGTTGAACTCGTATCGGAATGGGTTGTCGAATTTTGTGAGTTTCGTCGGATTTCGAGATGCGGCCCCACAAGCGATTTTTGAGTTAAATTTCGGATTTTAATCCGGAAAATTAGTAAATTCATATGAAATTATTTTTCGTTTATGACTAGAATTTAGGCTTTCGGACACGAATTCGCGAAGCAAAGGTTTATTGGGATCTTGAATTTGGTTGTGGAGCGAGGTAAGTCTCCTTTCTAACCTTGTAACAGGAAAATGTCCCCATAGGTGAAATAATTAAATACATGCTGCTATTTGTGGGAGCTACGTACACACGAGGTGACGGGAGTCCGTGCGTAGCTACTATTATGCTTATGTCCGGGTAGTCTAGGACCCAAAAGCATGTTTTATTTTCCATACTTGTAACTTTATTGATGAATTTGGAAACGATTAAACCCTATCGAACTTGGTAAATGAGTTTCTGAAAAAAATTTAAATACTATCTTCGCGTCCATTAAAAGAGAATGTTATCACCTCCTTGTGTGAGTGTTTTCCTGATAAAATGTGAATTTATTGTGTATGTGTGTATCTATGAGTACCTGAGTCGCATGTATGATTCGCGAGTAGGGAAACTCTATTATTTAGATATGATCGTGTCGCATGATCGATTCGCGAGCAGGGTAATAGATGCATCTATGGTTCGAGCCATTCTCTTCGGCAGTGCACAATTTACATTTATCGTTGGTTCGAGCCGTTCGACCCTCGTCATTTCTTACGCATGATATTTGCTGAGTACATTCTGAGATTTTTTTAACTGTTTACTGGCCTTGAATTATAAGTTGTCAACTCAAATGACGTAGATATAAAGTTTGTAAATGTGGAAGAAGTTGTTATTTCCTATCACTATCTGTTAATTATCTATGATATCCATGCTTAGTGTCACCCTTGATTTTATTAAAATTGACCTCTAGCAAGTGTCAAATTCGACCTCTCGTCACTACCTCTTCGAGGTTAGGCGGGATACTTACTGGGTACACGTTATTTTCGTAATCATGCTACACTTGCTGTGCATTTTTATTGCACAGGTACATGTATATCTAGTGGCCCTGCTTGGCCCTGCTTGACACAGTGATGTGGCTGACCTGGAGGCCTAGGAGAGCTGCTCCCCTCGAGATGACCTGCAGCCAACAGAGTCTTCCATGGATGTATTGTACTTTCTTTACTGTCCCATTTGTATTCTGGACGGTTATTGTATTTCATTTAGTTTTCCTTAGAAACTGCTCATGCACTTGTGACACCGTGTTCTGGGAAAACTTTGGGATGTATTTGTCGATTGAATAATTTAAAATATCGTGATTTACTCGGTAAATTTATTTGATCTTTATATAATGAAATAAAAAGTAACGATTTTCAAAATACTAAAATAGGAATTTAACTAACCATTAAGTGTTGGCTTGCCTGACTGTGGTATCTGGCGCCATCACGACCTTGATGGATTTTGGGCCGTGACAATGTGGTATCGGAGCACTAGGTTCCCTTAGGTCTCACGAGTCATGAGCAAGTCTAGTAGAGTCTTGTGGATCAGTACAGAGACGTCTGTACTTATCTTCGAGAGGCTACAAGACTATTAGGAGTACTTCACTTCTTGATTCCTTATCGTGCGGTTTGATTCCTTTGAGGCTTATTTCACGTTTCTTGTGACTCAATCTTACACGTCGTGAAGCGCTTGCTATAATCGAGAATTTGAGAAATTGTAATGGTACTACAGTTATGGTGCATGAGGTTTTTCCATGCACAGTTGGTTGAGGCTATTGTCGTTGCTCTACGGAAGGATATTATGTTGTTTCAGCTCGATAGCTGCAGTTCTAAGAGCTTTGAGGTTATCTGCAGATTTGTTATGATGCTTATGATTGGTTATCGCACGGTATTGAGCTGATGGTAGGATGTTTGACCATACGTCGGGGTAATTAATGACTTGATAGGAGTTCTACTCAGAGCATGGTTCCGAGAATTCAGTATTTTATTTCCGGCGGAGGAAAGGAAATTGGACTAGAATTGTTCGAGTTTGGGTTGGTAGAGTAATAATACTTTGTGTTTTCAAGTGAGGCGGAATCTTCATCTGTGATGTGGTAACCGTCGTCTTTGATCAAATAGAATGTGTTAAGTTCGCCGGTGTTATGATTTTCTTCAAATTTTCCTTCGTGGCACGATATTGTGAAATGGTGTCTAAGAAGCGGCTGTTAAAGATCGCGGTGTACTATGGTTCATGATCAGATCGATGTTTCTAGCATCAGCGGCTCGTGAAAGATGATCAACAAAGAGTTTTGAAGTTGTGGTGGTCTGCTAGTTTGAGTGCTACAGAAAATGATATTTATTTGAGGCAACAACTGGGCAGCATACAATGAGGAAAGACACGTGGGGAGTGTCAGGCAATGGTTAAATTTCTAGCAGGCCAGGTGTGAGAAGCGGAAGTCGAGTAAATGCTTAAAATGGTGAGCTTGGCCAAAGTGGGAGAGTTGCAAAGTAACATATGAGTTCTGTGGTAGGATGGTCACACGCCTTGAGGAAAGTCAGCAGGCATTTGGGAAATTCATGGTGGACATCGACTAGGTCCACGGATTTTTATTTAGGTGCAACATTACTACGAGTTTGGAATGCGTTATTGGATTGCTAGCTGATGTCAATGGGGGAAGAAGGAACCTCGGTGGGTCTCAGGGTTATGTAATTGTAGCTTCAAGCTAAGTGGGAGAGCCCCATCGTCTATGATTGGACTGTGTGGTTGTTTACATGTGCAGTTTCTGGTTATCTGCATATTGGTGAGTTATTACAGCCAAGGGAAAAGAACATAAGTGGTAATTTGAGCAAAGGAATTGATAGAGGTGTGCTATAGCTGGCCTTATCGACTCATGTTCGAGCTTTGGGAAAATTCAAGATTTATGCTTCGTACATAGGTGATTACAAAGGAAGTTATTCAGTCGGGTGCTTTATTAAGATGAGTGTTCATGTGCCAGCGGAGCCTTGGAGTTGATTATATTCGGGACTAAGCCAGAGTGGGTGACTCTCAACAACAGTCTTAGTGAATTCAAATGTTAAAATGCGGTGCCTAGGAATTTCAAGCCCGCAAATTTGCAACGGATTATGAAAAGAGGCTCAGAACGTTTTATGATATCTTCGGCTTGCAGTGTAGCATTTGGAGGAATGAGAGAAAAGGACTTCTGATTCGTAGAGGAATTATCGGAATGGGTGCATCAGTTGAGGAGGCGAGCATGCACACAAAGAGGGTATGTGATGGTTGGTGGGATTTGAGACATCATGGTCTCGTGGTACAAGGCCACTCGGGATGAGTGCGGATTGAGTTCGTTATATGTTGAATGGAGTTACTGTTATTTCTGAGGCAATTAAGGATAATTAGGAGAAGTTAGGTTGGTTAGCCATGATTGAATTGGCATGATGGTGGCAGTGATCCATTCCTCCAGCATGATCAAGTTATGCATGTGATTTGTGATGGTACGTGTGAGGTTTGACGGCCGCTGTAATCGATTTTATTTGGAAGTATTCAAGTATTATGACCTGTTATCTGTAGGCGGATCCTGGAAGGGTTATGGCGGTTTACACCACTACTTGAGGATTTGTATATTCTATAGTTATGAGGATTCATTCGCATGTTGTTATGGTTCTCTTAGAATGAGTTAAGTAAAATGTTTCTGTGTGATGAAGTGTTCACCCTATTAGTAGTTCAGGAGTTGTAATGAAATTCTTGTGCTACCACATATCGGCATGTTGGGCGCAGTGACAGTATGAAATTTGAAAGAGAGGATCAGAGTTGCGGTTCGGTGTTGGCAAGGATTTCACGAGCTCGGATGAGCAGGAAGGGGATTTGAACGCATAGAGCAAGATGGTATTGTCTTCAGCGTCACCGGAGATCGGTGATTTGTGATGAAGGCCTTGCATCCTGGTTGAGGATTCTTGATTTTATTTACAGCGTTAGTATGACCGGTGGCATGGATGTGCAGACTTGCTACCTTGTGCGGGAGGTCGTGGAAGCATATCTCATGGGAAGATTGTACAAGTGAGTCATTGTAGTCACTCGATTGATTGAAGATTGAAACCGAGTAGGAAGAATGTGTAATATTGCTTATTTGAGAATTTATGTCTGGAGGACGCTCGGTTCATTTGGTTGCAGAATATGGAAGTTGCTCCTATTATGATGGTTGCTCTTGTGTGTTATGGACCCGTGAAAGATTAATAGCCTAGTACGGTGCAATCAGAATCGGCTTGAGGTATATGGATGGATTTAAATATGAATATGGGGCTCTATGTGAGCCAGATGTGTTCATTTCAGTATAGCGCTCCTCGGGGAGGAGTACTAGAACGTTGGATGTTATTGCGACAGCTATTTCATGTAATATATATTGTTCTATGTGAGTTGTGAACGACCTTATAATTTTCTTATGCTTTGAGATTCCGCGTAGTGATGGTGTATGTGAGCAGGATGGCTCCTGAGATTCAGATCATATGTTGCACCTCGGTTGTGCTTGAGTTTTGTAGCTTATATCGCTATATGTTCCCCCCAAGGTTGGTATTGTGCCCATAACGTTGCTTGTGACCGATAGTCGATATTTTGTAGTTATGAGCATTTTAGCTCGGTGAGTACTTTCTAATAGATTGTTATGTGTAGATCGGTTGGCACACCACCACGAGTATCATGGTTGAATCGGGTTGCGCGCCGCAACGGTGTGATGTTAAGTATGGTTTTATAAATCCTGTTTTTGTGAATCATGTTTCCCATTTTCTGAGGAAAGTTCATATCAGTGCGTGAGTTGAGTGGTCCCTTCCAGAGTTCACTTTCCTTATGTATCACGTTCAAGTTGGGGCTTATTAGCACATCTTGGCATCATATGAGATTTTGGCGTAGTCTGGGGTGGCTTATTGCTTGGGAAGCTTATACTGGATGAGAAGAGATTAATGGATCTAGGATCAGTGCAAGTAGATCATATGAGGTGTATCAAAGAGCAAATGCCATTAATTAATTCAGCATGAGGTGATGGCTCTTGTCAGGAGTATAGACTTAATGATTTGTTGTCTCGGCAGTTGGTTATGGATTTTTTTATGCACATCTTCTAACATGGTGGTATTGTAAGAGTTGGAACAAGAATTATATATGTCATGAGGGGAACTGTGAGCATCAGATTTAGGGAATGTCAGTTATTATGATCAGAGAATGTTACTTGGGTCATGTGAATTATATGGTGCATGGTGTGGATTACGCAAAGGTATGCAGTCATGTTCTGGTACATCATGCGGTGATTGATACAGTGATCGTATATTGGAAACATTCTTGGTAGATAATTCCTAGTGTTGGAATTTGGCTCTAAGGCTTATTTGGCTAAGTAAAAAGGGAAATCTTCAGATTTGTTCGAGCTAATATGCTCAACTGGGTTGTGGTAGCACGGGTAGGTGCATGAGGTGTTAAACAATGATTTGAGACAACTCCAACGTAGTTCTTGGCACGTTCGAGGACGAACGCATGTTAAAGTGGGAGAGAATGTAATAACCCAACCGGTCATTTGAGCTCTAGCGCGTGGTTCAGCGGTTTGAGACCCTGAGTAGCTTCACTTCAAGTATTATGACTTGCATGCATGGTTGAAATTTAATTTCAGGAAGTTCAGAGTTGATTTAGAAAGAAAATTCTCATTTCGGGAGCTTTAAGTTCGAAGAATTGACTAAAGTGTGATTTTTAAGAAAACGACCTCAGAATCAGGATTTGAAGGTTCTAGCAGAATCGTAATGAAAACTTGGGCGTAAGTCCAGATTGGGTCTCGGATGACCTGGGAGCGTTTCGGCGTATATTCTGGAAGTTGGCAATTTGGGAGAAGTTCACAAATTTGGGTTGAAGTGTGTTTCAGTGTTATCGATGTCCGTTTGGGATTCTGAGTCTGGGAATAGCTTCATATGGTGATTTTGATATTGGTAGCGTGTTCGGAAGTGGAATTGGAGGTCCGTAGGTCATTTGGCGAAAGTTATAAAATAGAAAATTTTTTAAAAGTTCGATCGAGAGTTTGACTTTTTGATATCGGGGCCGGATTCCAATTCAGGAAGTTGGAGTAGGTCCGTAATGTCGAATGTAACTTGTGTGCAAAATTTGAGGTCAATCGGACGTGATTTCATAGGTTTCGGCATCGAATGTAGAAGTTTCAAGTTCTAAAGTTTATTAAGCTTGAATTGGGGTGCGATTCATGATTTCGACGTTGTTTGATGTTAGTTGAGGCCTCGAGCGAGTTCGTATCATGTTTTGGGACATGTTGGTATAATTGGTTAAGGTCTCGAGGGCCTCGGATGGATTTTGGAAGGTTAACGGAATGGATTTCGGACAAAGAAAGCTGCTGAAATTCTGTTGCAGAAGCTGTTCACCAGAGAATTTCTTATGCGTGGAGTTGATTTTGGAAGCTCATAGCTTACAATCTATAATGAATCTGAAACTTTGCAAAACATGAAAGTTGTATCTCTTGCATTCTCGTTTCCAGAAAGATAAACCATTTATCATTTGGATATTTGTACAAAAAGTTATGATTGATTGAATGAAGGCTGGTAAAGCTGTTTTTTCAATTTCTCCAGAAATTTCTGATGCGAGGAGTCTACTTTGGAAGCTTATATATCGAAATCTATAAGGAATATGAATGTTTGTGAAACATGAAAGCTGTAACCCTTTGATTTTAGTTTTCACAAAGTTACACCATTCATCATTTAGAAATTTGTACAGAAAGTTATGATCGATTGAATAGGGGCTGGTAAAGTTGTTTCGAATGGACTTTTAGTGACGACTTTTAGTGATGAAAATGACTTTTAGTGACGGATAGGCAGAAACTTAAGGACCAAAAATGCTCATTTCCTTCATTTTCGTTTTGGATTTTTGGAGCACGATTCTTGGGCGATTTTCATGGGAAAACTTTGGGGTAAGTGTTACTTATCCTATATTGATTATATTTCATGACTCCATACTCATTTACATCATGAATCCATGAATTTATTGAAGAAAAGTCTGACTTTTAGCAAATCTTCCAAAAAATAAAAATTTAAGATTTGAAAGACTATCCGATGTCAGAATTCGATAATTTTTGCATGCTTGAACTCGTATCGGAATGAGTTGTCGGATTTTGTGAGTTTCGTCCGATTCCAAGACGCGGGCCCCACATGCAATTTTTGAGTTAAATTTTGGATCTTAATCCGGAAAATTAGTAAATTCATATGAAATTAATTCCTACAATTTGTATTGAGTTTTTCAAATTGTTTATGACTATAATTGAGGCTTTCAGACATGAATTCGGGATGCAAAGGTTTATTGGGATCTTGAATTTGGTTGCGGAGCGAGGTAAGTTTCCTTTCTAACCTTGTAAGAGGAAATTGTCCCCATAGATGAAATAATTAAATAAATGCTGCTATTTGTGGGGGCTACGAATGCACGAGGTGACGGTAGTCCGTGCGTAGCTACTATTATGCTTATGTCCGGGTAGTCTAGGACCCAAAAGCATATTTTATTTGCCATACTTGTAATTTTATTGATGAATTTGGAAACGATTAAACCCTATCAAACTTGGTAAATGAGTTTCTGAAAAATATTTAAATACTATCTTCGCGTCCATTAAAAGAGACTTTTATCACCTCCTTGTGTGATTGTTTTCCTGATAAAATGTAAATTTATTGTGTGAATATGTGTATCTATGAGTACCTGAGTCGCATGTACGATTCGCGAGCAGGGTAACTCTATTATTTAGATAAGACTGCGTCGCATGATTGATTCGCGAGCGGGGTAATAGATGCATCTATGGTTCGAGCCGTTCGATTCTTTGGCGGTGGAAAGTATACATTTATCGTTGGTTCGAGCGGTTCGACCCTCGACATTTCTTGCGCATGATATTTGCTGAGTACTTTATGAGATTTTTTTAACTGTTTACTGGCCTTGAATTATATGTTGTCAACTGAAATGATGAAGATTTAAAGTTTGTAAATGTGGAAGAAGTTGTTATTTTCTATTACTATTTGTTAATTATCTATGATATCCATGCTTAGTGTCACCCTTGATTTATTAAAATTGACCTCTAGAAAGTGTCAAATTCGACCTCTCGTCACTACCTCTTCGAGGTTAGGCGGGATACTTACTGGGTACACGTTGTTTTCGTACTCATGCTACACTTGTCGTGCATTTTTAGTGCACAGGTACATGTATATCTAGTGGCCCTGCTTGACGCAGTGATGTGGCTGACCTGGAGGCTTAGGAGAGCTTCTCCCCTCGAGATAAACCGCAGCCAACAGAGTCTTCCTCAGATGTATTGTACTTTCTTTACTGTCCCATTTGTATTCTGTACGGTTAATGTATTTCATTTGGTTTTCCTTAGAAAATGCTCATGCACTTGTGACACCGAGTTCTGGGATGACTTTGGGATGTATTTTTCTATTGAATTATTTAAAATATCGTGGTTTACTCGGTTACTTTATTTGATCTTTATATAATGAAATAAAATGTAACGATTTTCAAAATACTAAAATAGGAATTTAATTAACCATTAAGTGTTGGCTTGCCTGATTGTGGTGTCTGGCGCCACCAAGACCTTGATGGATTTTGGGTCGTGACAATGTGGTATCAGAGCACTAGAATACCTTAGGTCTCACGAGTCATGAGCAAGTCTAGTAGAATCTTGCAGATCGGTACGGAGACGTCTGTACTTATCTTCGAGAGGCTACAAGGCTGTTAAGAGTACTTCATTTCTTGATTCCTTATCGTGCAGTTTGATTCCTTTGAGGCTTATGCCTAAGTTTCTTCTTACTCAATCTTACACATCGCGAAGCACTTGCTATAATCGAGAATTTGAGGAATTTTAATGGTACTATATGGTGTGTGAGGTTTTTCCATGCATAGTTGGTTGAGGCTATTGTCGTTGCTCTGCGGAAGGATATTATGTCGTTTCAGCTCGGTAGCTGCACTTTTGAGAGCTTTGAGGTTATGTGCAAATTTGCTATGATGCTTATGATTGGTTATCGCACGGTATTGATGTGATGGTAGGATGCTTGCCCATACGTCGGGTAAATGAATGAATTTATAGGAGTTCTACTCAGAGCATGGTTCCGAGAATTCGGTATTTTATTTTCGGCGGAGGAAAAGCAATTGGACTAGAATTGTTCGAGTTTGGGTTGATAGAGTAGTAAGACTTGGCGTTTTCAAGTGAGGCAAAATCTTCATCTGTGATGTGGTAATCGTCGTCTTTGATCAAATAGAATGTGTTAAGTTCTCCAGTGTTATGATATTTTTTAGATTTGCCTTCGTGGCATGGTATTGTGAAATGGTGTCTGAGAAGAGGCTGTTAGAGATCGCGGTGTGCGGCGGTTCATGATCGGATCGATGTTTCTAGCGCCGACGGCTTGAGAAAGATGATCTTCGGAGAGTTTTAAAGTTGTAGTGGTCTGCTGGTTTGAGTGCTACAAAGAATGATATTTATTTGAGGCAACAACGGGCAGCATACGATGAGGAAAGACACGTGGGGAGTGTCAGGCAATGGTGAAATTTCTAGCAGGCCAGGTGTGAGAAGCGGAAGTCGAGTAAATGCTTAAAGGGGTGAGCTTGGCCAAAGTGGGAGAGTTGAAAAGTAACATATGAGTTCTGTGGTAGGCGACTAGGTCTACGGATTTTTATTTAGGTGCAACATGACTTCGAGTTTGGAATGCGTTATTGGATTGTTAGCTGATGTCAATGGGGGACGAAGGAACCTCGGCGAGTCTCAGGGTTATGCTATTGTAGCTTCAGTTTAAGTGGGAGAGCCCAACCGTCTATGATTGGACTGCGTGGTTTTTTACATGTGCGGTTTCTGGTTATCTGCGTATTGGTGAGTTATTACAGCTAAGGGAAAAGAACATAAGTGGTAATTTGAGCAAAGGAATTGATAGAGGTGTGCTATCGCTGGCCTTATCGACTCATGTTCAGGCTTTGGGAAAATTCGGGATTTATGCTTCGTACATAGGTGATTTCCAAGGGAATTTATTCAGTCGGGTGCTTTATTAAGATGAGTGTTCATGTGCCAGCGGAGCCTTGGAGTTGATTATATTCGGGACCAAGCCAAAGTGGGTGACTCTCAACAACGGTCCTAGTGAATTCAAATGTTAAAATGCGGTGCCTAGGAATTTCAAGCCCGCAAATTCGCAGCGGATTATGAAAAGAGGCTCAGAACGTTCTATGATATCTTCGGCTTGCAGTGTAGCATTTGGAGGAATGAGAGGAGGCGAGCATGCACACAAAGAGGGTATGTGATGGTTGGTGGGATTTGAGACATCATGGTCTCGTGGTGACCGCTTGCATGGATGTGCAGACTTGCTACCTTGTGCGGGAGGTCGTGGAAGCATATCTCACGGGAAGATTGTACAAGTGAGTCACTGTAGTCACTCGATTGATTGAAGATTTAAACCGAGTAGGAAGAATGTGTAATATTTCTTATTTGAGAATTTATGTCTGGAGGGCGCTCGGTTCATTTGGTTGCGGAATATGGAAGTTTCTCTGGTTATGATGGTTGCTCTTGTGTGTTATGGACCCGTGAAAGATTAATAGCCTAGTACGCTGTGATCAGAATCGGCTTGAGGTATGTGGATGGATTTAAATATGAATATGGGGCTCTATGTGAGCCAGATGTGTTCATTTCAGTATAGCGCTCCTTAGGGAGGAGTACTAGAACGTTGGATGTTATTGCGGCAGCTATTTCATGTAATACTATATTGTTCCATGTGAGTTGTGAACGGCTTGATAATTTAGTTATGCTTTGAGATTCCGCGTAGTGATGGTGTGTGTGAGCAGGATGGCACCTGAGATTCAGATCATATGTTGCACCTCAGTTGTGCTTGAGTTTTGTAGTTTATGCTGCTATATGTTCACCCCAGGGTTGGTATTGTGCCCATAACATTGCTTGTGACCGATATTCGATATTTTGTAGTTATGAGCATTTTAGCTCGATGAGTACTTTTTGATAGATTGTTACGTGTAGATCGGTTGACACGCCGCCACGGGTATCATGGTTGGATCAGGTTGCGCGCCGCAACGGTGTGATGTTGAGTTTGGTTTTATAAATCCTTTTTTTGTGAATCCTGTTTCCCATTTATTGAGGAAAGTTCATATCAGTACGTGAGTTGAGTGGTCCCTTCCAGAGTTCACTTTCCTTATGTATCTCGTTCGACTTGGGGCTTATTAGCACATCGTGGCATCATATGAGATTTTGGCGGAATCTGGGGTGGCTTATTGCTTGGGAAGCTTATACTAGATGAGAAGAGATTAATGGATCTAGGATCAGTGCAAGTAGATCATATGAAGTGTATCAAAGAGATAATGCCATTAATTGATTCAGCATGAGGTGATGGCTCTTGTCAGGAGTATAGACTTAATGATTTGTTGTATCGACAATTGGTTATGGATTTCTTACGCACATCTTCCGACATGGTGGTATTGTAAGAGTTATGAACAAGACTTATATTTGTCATGAGGGGCATTGTGAGCATCAGATTCAGGGAATGTCGGTTATTATGATGAGAGAATGTTACTTGGGTCATGTGAATGATGTGGTGCATGGTGTGAATTCAGCAAAGGTATGCAATCATGTTCTGGTACATCGTGCGGTGATGGAACTGTGATCGTATATTGGAAACAGTCCTGGTAGAGAATTTCGAGTGTTGGAATTTGGCTCTAAGGCTTATTTGGCTAAGTAAAAAGGGAAATCTTCAGATTTGGTCGAGCTAATATGATCAACTGGGTTGTGGTAGCACAGTTAGGCGCACGAGGTGTTAAATAGTGATTTGAGACAACTCCAGCATAGTTCTTGACACGTTCGAGTACGAACGCATGTTTAAGTGGGAGAGACTGTAATAACCCGACCGGTCATTTTGAGCTCTAGCGCGTGGTTCAACGGTTTGAGGCCCTGAGTAGCTTCACTTCAGGTATTATTACTTGCATGCATGGTTGAAATTTAATTTCGGGAAGTTCAGAGTTGATTTAGAAAGAAAATTCTCATTTCGGGAGCTTTAAGTTGGAAGAATTGACTAAAGTGTGAGTTTTTAGAAAACGACCTCAGAATCAGGATTTGAAGGTTCTAGCAGGTTCATATGATGATTTCGAACTTGGGCGTAAGTCCGGATTGGGTCTCGGATGACCTTGGAGCGTTTTGGCATATATTCTGGAAGTTGGCAATTTGGGAGAAGTTCACAAATTTGGGTTGAAGTGTGCTTGAGTATTATCGTTGTTCGTTTGGGATTCCGTCTGGGAATAGCTTCCTATGGTGATTTTGGTATTGGGAACGTGTTCGGAATTGAAATTGGAGGTCCGTAGGTCATTTCGGGGTCATTTGGCTAAAGTTATAAAATAGAAGATTTTTTGAAAGTTTGACCGAGAGTTTGACTTTTTGATATCAGGGCCAGATTCCAATTCCGGAAGTTGGAGTAGGTCCGTAATGTCGAATGTGACTTGTGTGCAAAATTTGAGGTCAACCACACGTGATTTGATAGGTTTCAGCATCGAATGTAGAAGTTTCAAGTTCTAAAGTTCATCAAGCTTGAATTGGGGTGCGATTCATGATTTCGACGTTGTTTAATATAAGTTGAGGCCTCGAGCGAGTTCGTATCATGTTTTGGGACATGTTGGTATAATTGGTTAAGGTCCCGAGGGCCTCAGGTGTATTTCGGAAGGTTAACGGAATGGATTTCGGACAAAGAAAGCTGCTGAACTTCTGTTGCAGAAGTTGTTCACCAGAGAATATCTAATGCATCTGAAACTTTGCAAAACATGAAAACTGTAGACCTTGCATTCTAATTTCCAAAAAGCTAGAGCATTTATCATTTGTATATTTGTACAGAAAGTAATGAGCGACTGAATGAAGGCTGGTAAAGCTTTTATTGCAATTTCCCCAGAAATTTCTGATGCGAGGAGCATACTTTGGAAGCTTATATATCGAAATCTATAAGGAACATGAAAGTTTGTGAAACATGAAATTTTTAAACCTTTGATTATAGTTTCGATAAAGTTAAACCATTCATCACTTAGACATTTTTACAGAAAGCTATGATCGATTGAATAGGGGCTGCTAAAGCTGTTTCTAGTGAACTTTTAGTGACGACGTTTAGTGACGAAAATGGACTTTTAGTGACGGATGGGCAGAAACTTAAGGACCAAAAATGCTCATTTCCTTCATTTTCGTTTTGGATTATTGGAGCACGGTTCTAGGGCGATTTTTGGGCGATTTTCACGGGAAAACATTGGGATAAGTATTTCTTTCCTATATTGATTATATTGCATGATTCCATACTCATTTATATCATGAATCCATGAATTTAATGAAGAAAAATTTGATTTTTAGAAAATCATCCAAAAAACAAAAATTTAATATTTGAAAGTCAATCCGATGTCGGAATTCGATAATCTTTGAATGGTTGAACTCGTATCGGAATGGGTTGTCGGATTTTGTGAGTTTCGTCGGATTCCGAGACGCGGTCTTCACGGGCTATTTTTCAGTTAAGTTTCGAATTTTAATCTGGTAAAAGTACATTCATATGAAATTAATTCCTACAATTTGTATTGAGTATTTCAAATTGTTTATGACTAGAATTGAGGCTTTCAGACATGAATTCGAAAAGCAAAGGTTTATTGGGATCTTGAATTTGGTTGCGGAGCGAGGTAATTCTCCTTTCTAACCTTGTAAGAGGGAATGGTCCCCATAGGTGCAATAATTAAATACATACTGCTATTTGTGGGGTCTATGTACGTACGAGGTGACGGGAGTCCGTACATAGCTACTATTATACTTATGTTCGGGTAGTCTAGGACCCAAAAATATATTTTATTTGCCATACTTGTAACTTTATTGATGAATTTGGAAACGATTAAACCCTATCGAACTTGGTAAATGAGTTTCTGAAAAATATTTAAATAATATCTTCGCGTCCATTAAAAGAGAATTTTATCACCTCCTTGAGTGATTGTTTTCCTGATAAAATGTAAATTTATTGTGTGAATGTGTGTATCTATGAGTACCTGAGTCGCATGTATGATTCGCGAGCAGGGTAACTCTATTATTTATATATGACCGCGTCGCATGATCGATTCACGAGCGGGGTAATAGATGCATCTATGGTTCGAGCTGTTTGACCCTTCGGCAGTGCACAATTTATATTTATCGTTGGTTCGAGCCGTTTTACCCTCGATATTTCTTGCGAATGATATTTGATGAATACTTTCTGAGATTTTTTTAACTATATGTAAATGTGGAAGAAGTTGTTATTTTCTATCACTATTTGTTAATTATTTATGATATCCATGCTTAGTGTCACCCTTGATTATATTAAAATTGACCTCTAGCAAGTGTCAAATTCGACCTCTTGTCACTACCTCTTCGAGGTTAGGCGGGATACTTACTGGGTACACGTTGTTTTCGTACTCATGCTACACTTGTTGTGCATTTTTATTGCACAGGTACATGTATATCTAGTGGCCCCGCTTGACACAGTGATGTGGCTGACCTGGAGACTTAGGACAGCTGCTCCCCTCGAGACGACCCACAGCCAACAGAGTCTTCCTCGAATGTATTGTACTTTCTTTACTATCCCATTTGTATTCTGGACGGTTATTTTATTTCATTTGATTTTCCTTAGAAACTGCTCATGCACTTGTGAAACCGGGTTGTGGGATGACTTTAGGATGTATTTGTCGATTGAATTATTTAAAACATCATGGTTTACTCGGTAACTTTATTTGATCTTTATATAATGAAATAAAAAGTAACGATTTTCAAAATACTAAAATAGGAATTTAATTAACCATTGAGTGTTGGGTTGCCTGACTGTGGTGTCCGGTGCCATCACGACCTTGATGGATTTTGGGTCGTGACAGTCTTAGAAATTAGGGTGGGGTATTGGGATAAGAAGATTGGGCTTGGTGGGGATCCGAATTTGGGCCTTAATTCTACGATTCTTGCAATTTGGCTAAAAATATATTAATTTCTTTTCTAAAGTAACATCATTAAAATATAAAATCAATCCTAATTAATTAAAACAACTATATTATGACATGAAACTATTGTTTTGGTATTTTCAAGGATTATACTAAAATGAAAAATTGATTAAAAATAATATCTTTCTAGAAATACCTAATGCCCGAATTAAATAGAGAAATATGAAACTAATTTTGTAATTTTCAATTTTTGTGCTTTAAAAATAGAATTAAAATTAATAATAAAGTGAAATCCTATAGAAATAAACTCAGATAAATATTCTAAAAATACTAGAACTATTAAAGGTAATTCTAATGTGCGGGTCAAAAATACGTGCTTACAGACCAAATCTACAAAGACAAGCAAATAATTGCCAGTGCAATGAAGCACTATCCTATCATGAATAAGTTCCAATTTAGGGTGAAAAGGTCTAGCGTAAGAAGGTAGGAACAGTTCAATTGTCAAAATTATATTTTTGTTTAATTTGCAGTTTCTTTGTATTTCTTTTGTATAGTTTGTAATATCATTTTATATAATTTGTAGTTTTTTTGTATATAAATTGTTAAATATAAGATTTTTATGCTTAAACAGCCTATTATTTTGTAGCTACATTTTTCATAAAATTCTTTAAATTATTTTTATTCTGTAGTTACCGCCTGGTATGTGTTGGGGACAATTGTACATGGAACTTCAAGTCCACCAGCATAAATGATTCAGCATTGTTCAAGGTTCGAAAATTTAACAGCTTGCACACATGGTCTTTGATGGATAATACATACATACAACGCCAACCTACTACCATGATAGTTGGTAGCATGGTTATACCAAAATATGTGGATCCTAAGATAATTTACACACCTAAAGACATACAAACTGATATGTTGTCGGAACACGGTGTGAACTTAACATACATGAAAGCTTGGAGAGCAACGGAAAAGGCTTTGGAATTTTTGAGAGATCATCCTGTTGATTCCTACAGTCGCTTGCCAAGTTATTTGTATATTCTGGAGAAGACCTATCTGGGGTCGGTAGTTAAATTGCAGAAGACTGACGATGACTCTTTCTTGTACGCATTTGTTGTGCTTAGTACGTCCATCAAGGGTTGGGAGTATTGTAGACCAGTTGTAGTAGTTGATGGGATCTTCTTGAAGTCGGCATATAGGGAAATAATGTTAACAACTAGCACAATGGATGCAACAGGTATTGTAGATTAATTGTAGAAATATTATTATAAATTTGTTTTTTAGTATGTATTTTTTTTCCTCTCCAGTTTTACTATGGAAATTGAATTTCTTTTTGTCACTTGTGATAGGTAGCATATTACCACTAGATGACACATCATGGAAGTGGTTTTTTGAGCAATTCAAACATGCGTATAGTGAAAAACCAAATATGTGAGTTTTTTCGAATCGGAATGAGAATGTCTTGAAGGAAACATCTATCGTTTATACCGGCATGCCACACTATCCTTGCATGTGGAATATTTGGATAAATATTAGGTCAAATTTCAAGAAGGGACATCTAAAGTTAAGTGAATTGTACTTTGAGACGGCACGATCATACACTCTTGATGAATTTAATGAAAGAATTTCAAAGATTGAAGAGATCGACACGCGTGTTAAAGCATAACTATACGATATTGGCTATCAAAGATGGTCTCGGGTACATGCTACAGTGAACAGAACGTGGACGATGACATCAAACATTGCAAAGTTATTGAATGTGGTAACAAAAGATGCAAGAGAGCTGCCCATAGTAGAACTATTAGAATACATGAGGACTCTTCTTGAACGTTTGACTGATGAAAATTTATTGAAAGCAAAGGGTACATTCACATACCTTGGGAAAAAATACAACAAAGAGTTGGAGGACAACGGGCCATTATTACAGAATATGAGAGTATGCTATATCCAGTAACACCAGATCAATGATTCCATCAAACTAAATATCTACTGTTAATTGTAGATAAAATGGTGTATAATTGTAGTTATTTTGTATATGTTTTTGATAACTTCTTGTGTGTTTGTAATGAAATTGTAGGTGAAGTCTTCAATAGATCACATCCATACAGTGATAGATGGTGTGAAACACTTTATTGTTTGTCTTCAAAATAAGAGATGTAGTTGTGGACAATTCCAGCTTGATGAACTTCCTTGTGCACATGCTTTGGCGGCTTTGAGGCACATGAATGAGTCTTATGAAAATTATTGTTCTCCTTATTACACGAGAGAGAACCTTTTGCATACTTCTGAAATACCAGTTGACCCGCTGTCTGACGAAAGAAAATGGAATATGCCACAACATATAGCTGAAGAAGTTGTAATGTCACCTACTGGAAAAAGACAGCCAAGAAGACCTCAAAAACAAAGATACAAATCATATGATGAAGTAAATACAAAGAACTACAAGGTTTCATGTGGCAACTGCAGACTAGAAGGGCATAACAAAAGATCTTGTAAGAATGCTCCCAAGAGGAAATAAAATTTGATAAAGTCACAAGATCATTTGATAAATTGTGTTGAGGTGTTCTGGAGAATTATAGTTGATGTGAAATTGTGTTGATAAATTGAATAAATATTGTCTCCTATAATGAAATGTTTTCAAATCTTAATGCAATTGATTTGTATTTATTTTTATTTAATTACTGAGTGTATTCATTTCAGTCTTTCATAACTTGATTGGATTATGTTTTTTTTGTATATTAGTATAGTACATAATTGTAGTTAAGTTGTAAAGAAATTATATGCTAACAATAATGAGATCAATTACTAACAACTTTCAACCAAAAAAAATAACAGATGTTTCCTGTTCTAAGTAGTAGTATCCTGGATAAAATAACAAAACATAGGGTAAAACAATTATAGCGCAAATACAAATAAACTTCAACTAACTTGTTCTTAGTTAACAATTTGTCTAAAAATTTACTACAAAACAGCTACAACTAAACAATTTAACTATAATTTTTCTACAGAAAAGGGCAACTAATTCTTCTTCTACCGGACTTGTGTTCTCCCGTTCACAGCTGGTACACCTTTTCTTCTTGCTAATCTGCCAGTCACTTCGCTCTCACTAATTCCACCAAGCTCTTGCTTCTTCCTAGCATAATCCCAAAGTAGCGCTCAATAGCATCTACGATGTTGTTCAATATCAGAAAGGTCTTCCTTTGAAACTGCTAGCTCTCCAATGCTGGCATATTCTGCAAATACCGCAACGTATACACCACAGTCACTGCAAAAGGAAATTAGGGAAAATATTTAGCATTAAGTGTAAAATAAAAATTTGTTAAATAGATAGAAGGAAAAGAAGCTTTTTAATACAGTGATCCCTCTTTGTGCTGGGGCATCTCACTGACCAACCACTGAATGTCAAGAGAGTTAGTAACACCTTTTTCAATGTATGCCTTTGTGTTCTTGAAGTTGATGTCTGGACGCTTTCCATAGAAGCCGGTGCATGACAAATAGAGGGGATCATAACAACAAACTTGTTGACGACAGATTCAACAATGTTGTGATTTCGTGAAGAGACCATAGAATCATAAACATGTAAAACTGTATCGGTAATGTCAAACACAACCAACAACCAATGAAACATTTTCACAATGTTTATGGTCATAATCACAAAATCAACTTGATCTCATGCAATATTTACGAGTAACCTGTACCCGAATATGTATTCTGATACGACATCGGGGGTTTGACAACAACAAGCTTCTTATCGGCAGGAGCATTGATGTACCTCTGATAAATTTATTCAATTCTAGTCTTGAATACAGTCAGTGGTTGTAAACCGTATTTTATTTGAAGGATCATACTTTAATCTCTTTCTCAAGTAGTATAAAATAACATCAATGTGCTGCATAAAAATAGATATTATTCTTTATCAATGCTTCATACAATTTAACTAGAATTTTTAAACAAAAAAAAACTATAAAATTTTAATGACAGAATACTACACCTAGTCATTAAATTCTGCCAGGGTATGTGTTTACCGTGTCGTTGAGGACTTGCTCGGGATGTACCAGAGTATAAAATCGCTCTTTTTTATCAACTTTCTCCACTCCAAGATCATACCACGACTTAAGCTGGTTATCTTTTACAGAATAAGGCGCCTTCCTCCTATTTAAACACATAGCAATTACAATAAATATGTAGATTCAACTGAAAATCCAAAAGATGAATGCACTCGAAAATATGAACAAATTGTATAAACTAACCTCTTTGAAACTGTATCGGTACCAAAGTATAACCACTTATTGAATTCTTCCAACAAGTCAGGATCAACATAGTCGCCAATAACCCCAGTAAATGAATGCTTGATGAGGAAAAATGAAGGTCCAACAGAAGTGCTCCTGCCAGAATTGTAAAAAAAGGGATTTGTAGGATCCACCTACTCATATGGTTCAACATTATTTGCTCATTTTCTGGATGCTCCTCGTGAGTCCTTGGGTTCTCCTATATATGTGTCCACTCCTGTGGGCGATTCTATGGTGGTAGACCGGATCTATCGGTCTTGTGTGATCACTTTCTGTGGGTTCGAGACCAGAGCGGACCTTTTATTGCTCGACATGGTTGATTTTGAGGTTATTCTAGGCATGTATTGGCTATCTCCTTATCATGCCGTGCTACATTTCCATACCATGACAGTTACTTTAGCCATGCCCGAGTCGCCTAGACTAGAGTGGAGAAGTTCCTCAGTTAGTGCAGCCAGCCGGGTTATTTCATTCATGAAGTCATGAGCCTCCAAGTTGCGAATAGTTTCATCTTGCCTTTGTATCCNGGGGAAGATAAGAAATATAAGCACAACCCTGAAAGTGACCATCTTGACCACCACACATATCACACACATTCCACACATAAGATTGAGTTGGTGCACATAACTCGCTCTCGGGAATATTTTGATAATTTTGCTCTGGGTGGTTTCCTCCATAATATGCATAATGGTTTCCTCAACTATGTCTTGTAGAAGACTAAACGGGCGTTGCAAATATAATCCTGGGGTATTATGCC
>ML372065.1:0-47917 GCA_005239525.1 Nicotiana knightiana | reverse complement strand
TAACGCCTGGCTAACGCCAGGCACCCCCTGGCGTTTGGGCTCTAACGCCTGGCTAACGCCAGGCACCCCCTGGCGTTTGGGCTCTAACGCCTGGCTAACGCCAGGCTTGTCCCGAATCGCTCCTTTTTGACTCTTGCGCGTATTTTCCGACGTTTATGCTCTCATTTAGCTCGGCTTCCAATTCCAACTTACCTACACATTAAATAAGCTTCATTAGGCACATACGACGTGTATTTTTATCATTAAAGCACATAAAATGCAAGGTATATAATGCTTAAAATCATGAATTCTAGCCACGCATCAGGTGTAAATAAGGCTAAGTTTCGAAAATAGTAAGCACAATGTGGCTGAGTGAAATCATCAACAAATAGTGAGGAAAAACAATAGTGAAAAGCCCCCAAGGGGTCTAAATAGATCGGCACGAGGACCCAAACACGGCTTATAGCCCCAAATATTTCAAAAATCTTTAGAACATAATTTAACATAAGATTTTGAGTAAAATATGCAACTCATTAGTTGCCGCGGAGAGGACCTAGTCCAATCAGAAAGTCAGTATGCGCCGCATACTCGTCATCCGACATGTGCGCAATTCTAAAATTAGTGAGAAATATGTAGTCCGGGGTTCCATACCCTCAGGACAAGATTTATAACCATTACTTACCTCTACCGGGCCACAACACTAGTCCGCAATGCTGTTGCCCCTCAAATTGGCTCCCGATTTCTCCGAATCTAGCCAAAACCAGTTTAACATCAAATTATACAAGAATCTCGAAATTCGTCCAAACCCGAGCCCCGGTCCCATGTCTCGAAATTCGATAAAATTTGCATTATTAGAATCCTCGTCCTCCCACGATTCTATACATACCAATAACACTAAAATCGGACCACAATTGCCCACTCAAATCCTCAAAAGAAAAATCAATTTCCCATGCACCCTTCTTCCCCAATTTGGGTTTAATTCCAAAAAATTCTATGGTTTAATTACTTAGAAATCGACATATAAACGAGTTATGAAGTTCAAAACCTTACCTCCAAGTGATTCCCTTCAATTTCCTCTTCAACCCTCTCAAAAGTGCTCCCAACTCGTCAACAATGGTGGAAAAATGAGTTATTCTTGCACAAATGGCCTTTTAAAACTTTCTGCCTAGCCAATAAATTTTCTTCACTGTGATCGCGACCCTTGGCATGCGATCGCGATGCACAGACCAACCAACCAATGCGATCGCAGACCAATACACGCGATCGCATAGAGAAAAATTCCTGCCCCACTCTTTTACTCTACGCGATCGCAAACATCCTCCCGCGATCGCGTAGAAGAAAACCAGAACCTCACACCATCAAAAATCTGCCCAGTTTTCAAGCCAAGAGTTGGTCCGTTAACCACCCGAAACACACGAGGCCCTCGGGACCTCAACCAAACATAACAACATATCCCATAACATCATTCAAACTTATTCGAGCCTTCGAAACACCAAAAACAACGTAACAACACCAAAATCACATCAAATTCAAGCCTATGAACTTTGAAACTTTTAAATTTCGCCAACTACGCCGAAACCAACCAAAACCCCTCTGATTGACCTGAAATTTTGCAGACATATCCAAAACGACATTACGGACCTGTTCCAACTTCCGGAATTCCATTACGACCCCGATTGCCTATTTCCCACTACCGACCGGAAATCGCCAAAAACTAACTTTCGCCAATTCAAGCCTAATTCTACACCAGACATCAAAACTTCATTCCGAACACAATCCTAAGTCCCAAATCACCTAACGAAGCTATCTGAGCCATAAAATACGCATTCCGAGGTCGTTCACCAATAAGTCAACTCTCAGTTGACTTTCTCAACTATTAGGCTACCTTGAGAGACTAATTGCCTCAATTCTCACCATGACCACTCTGAACCCGAACCAACCGACACAATACACATAAATGAAGCTGAACCACATAAAATGAAGCGGGAACGGGGGAAACATGGCTAAACTCTCGAAACGACCGACCGGGTCGTTACATCCTCCCCCACTTAAACATATGTCCGTCCTCGAACGTGCCAAGAGTTGTTCTCCAACACCATCAAACTATTACGTAGCTTACCATGAACATACCCGAGGGTGATCCCACTCTCTTTGCGTCAGTAGGAAGTATCATAAGTGCATGACGAGACAACTCATAAAACCTCGCCTCGTAGTCGGTCACTGACATCTGACCCTGCTCAAGCTGCTCGAACTGGTACCGCAGCTCTTCCCTCTCAGAGGGTGGGATATACCTGTCCAGGAATAACTGAGTGAAATGCTTCCAGGTGATGGGAGGAGAATCCGCTGGCCTGCCAAGATTATAAGACTACCACCATCTACGGGCCCTGCCCTCTAGCTGGAAAGTGGTGAAGTCAACCCCATGAGAATCCAGTATCCTCATGTTGTGCAGTCTGTCCCTGCACCTATCAATAAAATCCTGAGCATCCTCATGACACTCGCCCCTGAAGATAGGAGGGTGAACAATAGTTCATCTGTCTAATAACTTCTGCGGATCGCCGTCCGCAACTGGTCGGGGCTCAGGTGATACTGCTGCGACTGGTTGGGCACCGCCCGCAGGTAGGGTACTCGGAGTCTGATAAACTACAGCTGCATATCCTGGGGCCTGGGCAGTAGGGGTCTGTGCTCCCCCTCCCGCCTGAGATGTGGCCAGGTCCGCTGGACATAAACCAGCCTGGGTCATAGTGTCCATGAACCGCATCATACAGCCCATGACCTCCTGAAAGCTCGGCGCTGTCATGAAATCCACAAGGGCTGGATCTGTTATGGGCACCTCGTCCTGCTCCTCAATGATAGGTTCCTCTGCTGGTGGTGCAACTAGGGCAGCTCTAGAACGCCCCCGTCCCCTACCTCGGGCCGGTGCCCTCCCCCAGCCTTTGCCTCGGCCTCTTGCAACGGGGAGCGGCCCCTCCCAGGTCTGGTACATCGGTTATGTGCATGCTCACCATCTGTGAGAGAATAGAAGAGTGAGATTTAATATACTATCAACTGCACGACAGAAGATGAATAAAGAGAGATTTTTTAACACCCTATAGCCTCCCGAAGATAAATATAGATGTCTCCGTACCAATCCGAAAGACTCTATTAGGTCTGCCCGCTACTTGTGAGACCTCTGTGAACCTAGAGCTCTGATACCATGTTGTCACGACCCAAATCCTAATCTAGGTCGCGATGGCACCCAACGTCGATGTTAGGCAAGCCAACACAATTAGTCTAGTGAGTTCCATTTAATTTTATAAAACTTTATCAATAATACTCGAGTTTTTGTCACAAGCATGAGAGAATGACAAAATATCAAAGGCAAATTTAATTTCAATGATCAAGAAGTTAAATTCCAAAAGAATAGTCTACCACTGTGTGTGTGCCAGGAACTGGTGTCACAAGTATACAGGCATCTAGTAGAGGGAATCAAAAGAACATGTCTATCCTACTGTCTGGGAGGATATAAACAGAATAACAAAAAGGGAAAGACTCCAACGTGCTGCTGAACGACATCAAGAGAAGCAGCTCATCGTGGAATCTATGATCTCGTGACGTCAAGGACGTGCTCCGGACTGATAACCAGATGCACTTGCCTCAGAACCTGTACAATTAAGTACAGATGCGCAGCATGAGTACATAAACATTATGTACCCAGTAAGTATCCAGTCTAATCTCGAAGAAGTAGTGATGAGAGGTCGACTTGACACTTACTAGGGTCAAAACAATTTATTCAAATATAAGGCTAAGCATAATTATCAAAGATGAATAGCAATAAAGACAAGAAATGACAAATCTTTTCACAGGTGCTTTTATATGTCAATCCCTATCAAACAGATTACTACTTTATTCTTCAGGCCTTCTTAATGGTTTAGCAATCACAGGAAAATACCAAGCAATTAGCATGCACATAATATGCCGAGGACGTATGGCTCGGTCCAAGAGAAAGTAAATGTGCACTGCCGGAGGGTCTAACGGCGCGAACCATAGATGAATCTATTAGCCCGCTCGCGAATCATACGTGCGGTCAATTATAAATAATAGAGTTACCCCACTCGCGAATCATACATGCGACGCAGGTACTTATAGATACACACATTCAAATAGTCAATCCATACTTTATCAGGAAGCACTTATCCAAGGGAAAGTCAATTCTCTTTTCACGATTCAGAAATAAATAAATTTTAACTTATTTAGAAATTCATTTACTAGTTCGATGTGACTTAAGCAATTTACATTTTCAATGAGGTTACAAATAATTCAATTACAGCATGCTTTCGGATCCTAGGCTACCCGGTGTTTAACCAAAGAATTGGATTCTTAGTCAAAGCTATTTTGAGAAGTAATCGGGCTTCTGATAACCAAAGAGATTATCTAATAATAGGATTTTGATTTGTAAACAAGAAAGAAATAAGATATCATAAAAGTAAGTATATTTCGGTAGTGGTTCGAACGTGTCCATACAAGTGAAATTTTACTTTCTTTTATAGGGAATTTCTTAATATAACGTATACTCTTCTTAATGATTGAGCATTAATGAATATTTATATCATTAATGTAACGTTACAATAGGTAATCATAACTGTTGCGTGAAGATTCTGTAATATTTAGCTCATTAATTGAAGATCTATGAATTTGCCCTTTATTCTGCCCTGGTTCATTCTGACCGTGTCTCTTCAACTTCTTAATTAAACTGAAGCTTCTGCTTCTAATTATCTCGTGGGTGTTTACCCCGTACCTCTTTGCTCTGTACCTCTTTCCAAGCTTTCATCCAGTTGTCGCCCTTCCATTGTTCCACGTATACTGCTTTGTCATCTAAGATATTACACGTGTAATGTCTATTTTTTACCAATACATATAGTCCCCCCACTTACCATTTATTTATCAATTGAATATTTGGTAAGTAGATACACATTTATGGCGGGAATTTTTGTCGTCATTCTACTCATGTCATTGTATATGTCTCTAAACGTATTCTTCGCTTGTCACTTATATTAAATGCATGTGCCACATGGTGATTCTGGATTGGTTCTGCAATTCATCAGCGCACTTTAGGGCTTTTTGCAGTTGCATCAGTCACGAAGTGACAGTTTTAATAATGACTTTCACATCAGTATCTTTCCATTTTTTGACGGTTGCATTCGTGTATAAATACCAATTTTTGCCTTTGCTTCTACGAAAAACTTCTAACTTTCTTTTGATGCTTGCAAGTCCTTCTTTCATACAAATATGTCTTCTTTAAACCAAGACCTCAAAAAAGTAATAACAGACGATAAACTATCTCCTTCTTCTGCTCCGATCTGGAGTAGGAGGGGAGGTATATTAAGGAGTTTGGGCTCAACACCTTTTAGAGGGTCTTCTTCTTCTCCACGTAACATTACTCCCCCACCAACTTATAGGGTTATTGTTACTCCATCTTCTTCTAGGGCTAGAGCTTCTAGATTTTCTTCTAAGAGTAGAGAGACAGTGAACCACTTCACGAACCAAAGGTAGATGAGATTGTACCCGCTGAATTTTCTTTCGTAAATGACAGTGAAGCCATAAGAAAATAGCTTTCTTTGATGACGTCTCATGATCGCGCTGATCTTTACCCTACTCAAATTACTGAGGGTTTGATTTCTCTTGTGCGCAAAGACAATTATTGCAAATTTAATTTGCCGGTCCTATTCCCCAATGAATATCAAAGGATAACTTCTCACAAAGCAGGCTATTCTTTTGTATATACCTACCCTTTTACTTTGGGTTTCAGTCCTTCTATCGACCCGGTCATTATAGAGTTTTTCCAATTTTTTAACGTGTGTTTGGGAAAAATCGGTCCTATCGTCTGGAGGGCAGTAGCATGCCTCAGATATTTGACTAACTTAGCTTCACTTCCTTTTACCTTTTATCATCTCATTCACCTCTACTCTCCCAAGTTATTCCGCCAAGGAATCTTTACTCTTGTGGCTAGGAGTAAGAGAGTTTTAGTCAATCCTGATGATGATAAAGATAGAGGTTTGTATGACAGGTTTGTTGCTGCCCTAAAGGTGGATTAGTAGGTGAAGAAAATTTACCTTCCCTAAGAAGTGGAACTTTGCACGTTAGTTTTTGTTTATTCACTTATTTCCTTATTCTTGATAGATGTTCAGTACCGTGATTGTTTTTGTCTTTTTTCAGCAACCATGGGAATCGTCGAGGAGATTTCTGGTTTCCGCGGTTGGGTAGAAAAATTGTTGTTGATCTCTCCAATGGAAGAACGTTCTTGGAAATACCTTTCTGCAAGGTTTGGTTGGAAAGTAAAAACCCATGGTAGGTTTTTTTTTACGTTTCCCTTTTCTCTCTTTTTTGAACTTCTCTAATCCCTTTTGTTTATTAGGGTTTCCTGCTCGTGGTGTCACCGTTGCTGCTATAACTGCTTCGAAGCTCTCTTTGGCCAAGGCTTAAGAAATTATCTTAAATTCTTCTTCGTCAAAAAGGAAAGTGGATAGGACTCAAACCTTAGAAGATGATGAGGAGTAGGAGGAAGGCTTGTTGGTTCGTAGGCCACGAGCAAGAAGAAGAGTCATGTCTGTTGACGAATCTGCTCCCCTTACTGGTCCATCTTTCGTGCCTGAGCCCGATCATTCTACCCCTGCATACTCTGAGGAGAAAACTCCTTCTGCAGCCACTAAGTAAGTTGAGCAATTGTTCCATCAAGGTTTTGGCTCAATTTCAGAGGAGATGCCTCTTGCCATCTTTCCTCCTTCTGCTCATGTGGAACTTCAGTCCGCCGTGCATGTTGTTGTTTCTGCTTCCCCATCTGTTCCACCCGTGGCTCCTTCATCTACCCCTACTACCGTGCCTTCTATTATTCAAGTAGGTTCTTCTAGCAATGGGGAGATGAAGCGAATTATGATCGAGGTTCCTGTGGAAGGTAGCCTCTTAAAGAAATCAGGCCAGGAGGATGTGTGGTTGAAGCCTTTGATTGGCCCGATTGAAAAGTCAAAATTGGAAAGTCATAGCTCCTTAACGTGGATGAATGAGATTGTACACTCATCTTTGAAGGTAACCTTCATTTTATTTCTTCTTAACACTAGACTTTGCCGTATCTAATTTTCCTCTTTTTTTGTGTGTAGATCAATCTCATTGGTACAGAGTTGATGAAAAGGATCGTACATACGGAGCAACTAATGAATAACCACCATACCGAGGCTGATAACTGGAAGGAACAATTTGAGATCCTTCAACTTGATATGGAAGAAGTAGAAGAGGAAAAGTGCACCTTAGAGCAGCAGGTTAGAGTAATTGCATCGGAATTGGCCATCGAGAAAGCTTCATCAACTCAAGCAGGCAAGGATAAAAAAATCCTAGAGTCTTCCTTTGCGGAGCAGCTCTCCCATGCTACTGAAGAGATAAGAAGCTTGAAGTCTTTGTTGGACCAGAAGGAGGCTTATGCTGGTGAAATTGTGCAATCTCTTACTCAGACCCAAGAGGACCTCCGTGAATCTTCAAACAAGATTCAGTTTCTGGAAAGATCTCTTGCCCCTTTGCAGGCTTCTTATGATGCGATCGTGGTTGAAAGAGATGAGCTGAGAGTCGATATTGAACAATGGGAGAAAGATTACAAGGCCCTTGAGGATAAGGCAGTTGTTGATGTGAGTTGGGCTTATTTGAATGCCCGGCTTGACATATTGATGGAAATGGGCCAAGAAAATTTTGACTTAGAAGCTGAAATTTCCATGACTAAGGAGAAGATTGAAAAGTCTCGGCAAAGTCAAAATTTTTCATCACCTGAAGTTGAAGTTCCAATGGGTGATGAGATCATGCCTGATGAAGTTGTTGCCCAAGCCTCACCATCTCAAGTTGCTTCCCCTACTGATGAAGATAATCCTCCCAGTGCCTAGTGAAAGTTTATCAACCCCTATCTTTTTCTTTTTTGGAACAATTGGTGGTTACCCCTGGTCCCATTTAGGGGTGAAGTTTGGTTTAGTAAGTCCCCAATGACAACTTAGGGGCAACTTTGCATAAACAAATTTGGTTTCAACTAAGTTAATACTTAGTTTTTACCATTATATAATATTAATATTCACATTTCTTAGCATGACTTGCGTTTTTTTGAGTTGGGTGGCATACCCGACAGGTTTGCAGGGAACACCTGAGGAAACTCACGCACGATAGGAACTGACTCTATAGAAGAAACATCGGCATCGGAATCACGAATATGGGCCAAATAAGCCAAACACCCTTTCTCCAATATGCGGCGAGCCTTGGCATATGAAATTACCCGGTTGGGAGAATGACCAGGGGTCCCTTTCCATTCTAATCGAGGCAACCCTGACAATGCTAAGGTAATTGTATTGGCGTGATAGTCTAAGATGGAATAATAGGGCGACAACCAATCCATGCCCAATATAACGTCAAAGTAAACGATCCAAACTAGTTTCAAGACTTTCTATGACCACCACGCACGAACGGTATACTCGATCTACCACAATAGCATTCCCCACCGGTGTATACACAGAAATAGGAACACTCAAGGAATTACGGGTCACATTCAAATACGAGGCAAAATAGGATGAAACATACGAGTAAGTAGACCCTGGATCAAACAAAACTGAAGCAACTCTATCACAAACTGAGATAATACATGTAATAACAGCATCGAAGGACTCTTCCTCAGGCCTGGCTGGAAATGCATATAGTCGGGGATGGGCCCCACCACCCCGAACTGTGTCACCAGGAGGACCTCTGGCATGTGGTCCTCCACCTCTAACGGGCTGGCCACCACCTCTAGCGGGCTGGCCTCCACCTCTAGCATGCTGACCTCCACATCTAACATTCTGACCTCTACCTCTGACTACCTGATCCCTACCCCTGGCTGGCCGGGCAGGTGGTGCTGCAGCTAGTGCCGGAACTATGGTACGAGAATTTTGATATTGAGGCTGATTACCCAAGAATTTTGGACAAGATCTCCGAATGCGTCCATACACACCACACTCATAACAACCATCCTGATACTGAAGCTGACCTTGACGAATCTGCTGACCACGATAATAACTCTGGAGAGGAGATGCTCCGATCGGGGCTGACTGATCAGGATAAGGCAAGTAAGATCCAAGACCTCCTGAAGCACCATGGGACGTATGAAGTGTTGAATTAAATGGCATGGAATATTAGTATGTACCCCGAGTATCTCCTCCCCCAAACGAGGCAGCGTTGAATCTACCGGAATGGCGAGGTCTTTTGTCTAACCCCTAACCTCCCATCCCAAGAACTGGCTCAACCCTCCTAGCTATATTAGTTGCATCCTGAAGAGAAATCTCGAACCCTGTTTCCTAGGCCATCTGCAACCTAATGGGCTGAGCAAGGCCATCAATAAACCGTCTGGCCCTCTCCCTCTTTGTGGGCAATATAAGAATAGCATGTCTAGCCAGATCCACAAAATGAGTCTCATACTGAGTCACAGTCATGTTACCCTGCTCGAGTCGCTCAAACTGACGACGCTTATCCTCTCGAGTAGTGACCGGTAAGAACTTCTCCAAAAATAGATGAGAGAACTGATCCCAAGTCAGAGCAGGTGATCCAGCTGGCTTAGTCAACAAATAATCTCTCCACCATTGCTTGGCGGAAGCAGTCATCTGAAAAGTTGCAAAGTCGACCCCATTGGTCTCCAGAATACCCATATTACTCAACACCTCATGACATCTATCCAGATATTCTTGTGGATCCTCGAAGTAGCACCACTGAAATGGACAGGAAATAGCTTAATGAACCTGTCAAGTCTCCACAAAGCATCTGATGACATGGCTGCCCCATTAGCGTGCAGCACTGCTGCAACTGGCTGAATTACCCTAACGGTATTGATCACTGGAGTCTGAACCTGAGGAGTGGTCTGAATTAGAGTGTGGGTGGTAGGAGTCTGGATCCCACCTCCAGCCTGAGATACGGCTGCTGCAACAGGGAATGTGCCCGTCTAGGCCACACTCTCCATCAAGCCCACTAAACGAACCAAAGCATCCTGAAGGACCGGGGTGGCAATAAACCCCTCGGGAACCTGAGCTGGCCCCGCTGGAACAGTTTGAGCCAGAACCCCCTCATCAATCTCAATCAGAGGTTCCGCAGCTGGGGCTACTGCCTGAGCAACGGGCTGAGTCCTGCCCCTGCCTCGACCTCTGGCGCGGCCTCGGCCTCTGCCCCTAGTAGGAGCTGCTGCAGCTGGAGGACCGGAATGGTGGTCAGCGGAAGATGAAGCATGTGTTCTCGCCATCTGCGAGAGAATAGAAGAATCTAATCAGTGTTTGGGATGCAAGAATCGCACGATAGAGTATATATATAAAAAAAAGAGTTGTTTCCTAACTCAATAGCCTCCGAAAGATAAGTACAGACATCTCTGTACCGATCCTTCAGACTCTACTAAGCTTCTTCGTTAATTGTGAGACCTAAGCAACCTACTACTCTGATACCAACTTGTCACAACCCAAATTCCCAACCTTAGAGGTCTTGATGGCGCCTAATACCACACTTGCTAGGCAAGCCAATGTTAGAATTCGATTGACTAATTTTCTTAATTAATTACTTAAGAAAAAATAAATAACATCCAAATGAACTTAGTTAGAATAATTCCCAACAACAATAAAGAGAAATAAATAATTAATTAATTAAACCGAGCCACAAAACTAATCATATAAATGAATCTAGAACTACCCCAGAGTCTGGTGTCACAATTCACGAACTACTAAAGAATACTACAAATAATGGCTGAAAGAAATAGTGTAACTGTTCTGAATGATATGAAACGGTGTATGTAAAAATAGGAGAAGACTGTCGAAATCAGCGAACGCCGGCAGATGTACCTCGTGTCTCCAAATAAATCGGGTGGTCGTCATAAAATCCTCTACTGCTGACTAGCACCAGGATCTATGCAAAAGAGCACAGAGTGTAGTATCAGTACAATCGGCGCATGTACTGAGTAAGTGCCGAGCCTAACCTCGGAAAAGTAGTGACGAGGCTAAGTCGGGCTTCAATAATATAATCGATAACAACAATAAATAATAAAGCCAACAGGAAGTCTAAACAAATAAATAAATAAGTGCTGCAACAAAATAAATCAACTCAGCTATAACCAATTCTCAAATAACTCTTCAAAATTTCCAAACTTTAACTTTGAATAAAAGTAGTGCCAAAATATGAAAATAGTAATATAAAATAGAAAGTTTCAAATCTTTGTTTTTCAAAAAAAACAAAACAGTAAAAATAAACATTTATCTTTTCAAATCTTTATTTCCTTTGAAAATCAGTAAAAAATATAAATGCCCTCCCTTATCGCTCCTCGTTGCGGCGTGCAACCCGCTCCCACCTGTCCTCCCTTATTGACCCTCCCTAAAATATCACCCTTATTACTCCTGTTGTGGCGTGCACCCAAATCCCACCTGTCCATCATTATCACTCCTTGTTGCGGCGTGCAACCCGCTCCCACCAGACATATCATATCAATTTATTTAAGATTTCACAAATTCAGGCCAAGCCCTTCACAATACTTTTGTCTCAACAATTATAAATTATAAACTGCATTATCCTCATAACTTCATCAATAACCTCTCAATCATGAAACCAACAGGAATATCAAATATAAATACTTAATTCATACAACAAATACCAAACCTCTCAACCATATTTATATCACCAGGAAACCAACTCAAACAACCGACCGGTCGTTTCGTGTATCAGGACCCCGTTCCCCTAAATGAGACTTCCCGTAGCGGCTTATTATGATTTATGACTTGCGGGGATGGGTGGTTCGGGATTCGGAAGTGTTTAGAATGGTATAGGAACACTTGGTTCCTTAAGTTTGGCCTCTAAGGCCAAAGTTTGACTTCGGTCAACATTTTGAGTAAACTACCTCGGAATCGAGTTTTGACGGTTCCGGTAGCTTCGTATGATGATTTCTGACTTGGGCGTATGTTCGGAATGGGTTTTGGATGACCCGGGGGCGTTTCAGTTCCCATTATCGAAATTAAAGTTTCCTTAAGTTTGAAATTTGGTTTGGAACGTGTTTTTGTGTTATCGAGGTCCGAACGGAATTCCTAGACCGGGAATAGTTCCGTTATTTCATTATGACTTTCTTACAAATTTTGGTGTCATCCCGAGTAGTATAGGCCGGTTCGGCGCATTGTTAGCGAATTCAAGAACTTGAAGTTCTTAAGTTATGATTCTAGGGATTTTGGGATGTGATTTTGAGTTTTAGCGTTGTTTTGAGTATTCCGAAGGCTCGAGCGAGTCCGTATTATGATTTGGGACTTGTTGGTATATTTGGATGGGGGGCTCGGGTGGGCCCAGGTGTCTCCCGGACACCACACGAGGCCAAAAACCAGCTGAAATAGCTGTTGGTGCACCTGTTCTAGTGTGACCGCATGTGCAGTTGCCCAGTCGCAGGTGCGGGACCGCTCCTGCGATCCCAGCCTCGCAGGTGCGACCCCCAGCGGGCAGCCCATTTCTCGCAGGTGAGAACAAAGTTCCGTAGGAGCGGAGCCGCAGGTGCGGTCTCCTCTCCACAGGTGCGGGCCCAGGCTTCCTCGTCCATTTCCGCAGGTGCGAGCCTTTGCTCGCAGGTGCAGAACCATTGTCAGGCAGTGTGTTCTTTTAAACACGGGAAAGGTTCATTTTATCCATTTTTCTTCCACCATTGTCGACTTAGGGAGCTTGGGAAAGGGCCAATCCACCTAGCTACTGAAATGTAAGTGATTTTTGATCCAATATTAGTTTAATACATGAAATCCTAGGTAGATTAACCTCCTAATTAGTGGAAAATCATGAGTTAGAGTGAAAACCTAGGTTTTATGAAAATTTTGAAAATTACCACGAAATTTGCCATGGAATCATACAAAAACTATATATTAACGATCCTTAGGCTATGGGTAAGTGTTTCCTTCGAAAATTTCCGGAATCCGAGCACGTGGGCCCGAGGGTGTATTTTGAGATATTGCAAAGTAGGCTAAATTGGTTAACTAAATAGGGAAATTCCATACTTTTGAGTATGAATCGATATATTTGTATAACATTTGGGAGTCCTTGGGTGACGAGTTTTGAGTTTTCGGGCGCGTTCTTGACCCGGAGAGTAGGTTCGACACAAGGTGAGTCTCCTTTCTAACCTTGTAAGAGGGAATTGTCCCCATAGGTGATTATAAATAATTGTATGTCCTTATTTGCGGGGGCTACGCACGCATGAAGTGACGAGGGTCCGTGCGTAGCTACTACTATGTTATGTTGGGTAGTTTTAGGACTCACAAGCATGCTTATATGTGCCTTGCATGTGTTCCTAAATGCATTTTGAGTTGCTTATTATACTTGAATTGGCATGAGAATATTAGGAAGCTATGTCCATATTATATTGCTTAAGTTCTTGCTTCAAAGTATAATCTCTTTTAAATCCCTAAATATTGATAATTTTATGTATGTATGCGGCACCCGCGTCACGTGTATGATTCGTGAGCGGAATAGCCCTACTATTATGTCAATCGTGTCGCATGTTCGATTCGCGAGCGGGGTAATAGATGCATCTATGGTTCGAGTCGTTCAACCCTCGGCGGTGCACATTATTTTCGTGACGCTTCGGCCGTACGCTTCCGGCCTATTATGTGCTATATGATTTACTGGGAATTTGTTGTAATTGTATAAACTATTTCATGTGAAAAGGGGAATTTAGTACATTATATGCTGGTGAAATTTGACATGCAAAGGTAATTACAACTGTACTTGATAATTTATATCTTTGTGATTTCTACGACTGTTATGCCATCCTAGTTCCTATAAAATTATGTTATTTAAAAATGTTGACCCTAGTAAGTATCACATCTACCTCTCGTCACTACTTCTTCGAGATTAGGCAGGATACATATCTGTTTATGTACTCATACTACGCTTCTGTACTTAATTGTACAGGCTCTGAGGCAGGTGCATCTGGGTATTCATCCGGTGCTCGTCCCTGACGTATAGTGGGCGTGGATTTCTCGGTGAGCTGAATTCCTTGACGCTTATCTCAGGCAGCACCCTGGAGTTCCTCTTTTCTTTTATGATGTCTGTACTATTTCTTCAGACAGTAGGGCAATTTGTACTTTCTTTTGGATACTAGTTTCTATTAGATGCTCGTAGACCTGTGACGCCAGTTCCTGGCATGCCCACGTAGTGGATATTATATTCTTTTGGGTTGTAATTATGGTGGTGATTACTATATTTATTGCTCACTTTGGTCGTTTAAGTCACTAATTTACTTCAAAGTTATGCTTTTGAAAGAAAAACCTCTTAAGTCTGGTGAATTATTTTATAAATTAAAAAGGGATCACTATTAAATTAAAGTTGGCTTGCCTGACATCGAATTTGGGCGCCATCGCGACCTAAATTCAGATTTGGGTCGTGACAACATAGTATCAGAGCACTAGGTTCACGTAGGTGTCACAAGTCACGGCAAACCTAGTAGAGTCTTGCAGATCGGTAGGGACACGTCTGTACTTATCTTCGGGAGGCTATAGTGTGTTAGGAAAACCTCTCCTTATTTTTTTTATTCTATCGTGCAATCATTGGTTTACTAAATCTCATTCTTCTATTCTCTCACAGATGGTGAGGACGCGTGCATCCGATGTACCAGACCCGGGAGGGGCCGCTACCCTCGTTGTTCGAGGCCATGGAAGAGGACGGGGGAGGGCACCGGCCCGAGGTAGGGGACGAGGGCGTCCCCGAGCTATTCCAATTGTACCACCACTGGAGGATCCTACTATAGAGGAGCAGGGTGAGGTTCTCCCAGCAGGTCCTGCTCTAGTGGACTTTATGACGGTGCCAGGCTTCCAGGAAATCATGGGCCGTATAATGCGGTTTGTGGACACCATGTCCCAGGCTGGTTTATTTCCAGCAGATCCTGCCACATCTCAGGCGGGAGGGGGCCCAGACTCCTACTGCCCAGGCTGCAAGTCAGGCAGCAGCATTACATCATACCCCGGGTACACTGCCCGTGGGTGGGGTCCAGCCTGTAGCAGCAGCACCTAAGCCCAGACCAGTTACGGACGCCGATCCGCAGAAGTTATTGGATAGATGGACTCAATTGCACCCTCCAGTCTTCGGGGGTGAGCGAGGCGAGGATGCCCAGGATTTTGTTGATAGGTGCAGGGATAGGCTGCACAATATGAGGATATTAGAGTCCCATGGAGTGGACTTCACCACCTTCCAGCTAGAGGGCAGAGCTCGCAGATGGTGGCAATCCTATATTCTCAACAGGCCAACAGATTCTCCTACCATCACTTGGGAGCAGTTCACTCAGATGTTTCTAGACAGGTATAACCCACCCTCTGATAGGGAAGAGCTGCGATATCAGTTTGAGCAGGGACAGATGTCAGTGACAGATTATGAGGCTATATTCTCAGAGTTTTCTCGCCACGCACTTATGATATTGCCTAATGATGTTGAGAGAGTGCGGAGATTTGTAGCAGGGCTGCACTCCGGTATTAGGGCCAACATGGCCCGAGAGGTGGAGATCGGGACTCCCTATCAGCTGGTGGTCGACATAGCTCATCGGATTGAGGTCTATTGATTGAGAGGCAGAGAGCAGGGTCAGCAGGACAAGAGAGCCAGATTCTCTGGGGATTTCAGAGGTGCCCCAGTTAGGGGTAGAGATCAGTTCAGTAGAGGTCAGCCCAGCAGGCCTCCATATTCAGCACCCCCACCACCTCCCCGAGGTGTTCCAGCAAGGGCTCATTTCAGCGCCATGCCAGAGCGTTCCTACCACCCTCCAGCCATTCAGATTTCACCCAGTGGTTATTCCGGTTATCCGAGATTCCCCAATCCCTACTTTAGTGCTATGCCAGAGAGTACATATCGATCTCCAGCCATTCAGGGTTCCTCTTCGGGGCAGCAGGCTATGATACCCGGAGGTTGTTATGAGTGTGGGGATCCAGATCATATGAAGAGGCATTGTACCAGGCTTCGGGGCAAAGCGGTGCAACAGGATTATCCGCATATGGGTCCAGCACCAGCCGGAAGTCCACCTAGAGGTGGGGGAAAGGTCGGCAGGGGTCGTCCTAGAGGTGTAGGCCAGTCAGGGGGAGGTCAGCCAGCTCCTTTTCATTCTGGCGGGGCTTAGTCTTCCTGTGCTTCAGCTAGATTCTATGATATTCCGGCCCGATAAGATGCAGTGGCCTCAGACACCGTGATCACAGGTATTATTACAGTGTGTGGTAGAGAGGCATCGGTGTTATTTGATCCAGGATCCACTTATTCCTATGTTTCGGTCTTATTTGCTCATTTTCTGGATGTCCCACGTGAGTCATTGGGTTCTCCTATATGTGTGTCCACTCTTGTGGGTGATTCTGTGGTGGTAGATCGGGTTTACCGGTCTTGTATGGTTATATTATGCGGGTTCGAGACTCGAGCAGATCTCTTATTGCTCGACATGGTTGATTTCAAAATTATTTTAGGCATGTATTGGCTATCTCCTTATCATGCCATGCTAGATTTCCATGCCAAGACAGTTACTTTAGCCATGCTAGAGTCGCCTAGGCTGGAGTGGAGAGGTTCCTCAGTTAGTGCAGCCAACCGGGTTATTTCATTCCTGAAGACTCGACATATGGTCGAGAAGGGTTGTCTGGCCTACCTCTCTTATGTGCGGGACGCCACCCCTGAGTCTCCGACGATCGATTCAGTGCCAGTAGTTCGAGATTTTGCTGATATATTTCCTTCGGACCTTCCGGGCATGCCTCCGGATCGTCATATTGATTACTGCATTGATTTAGCTCCAGGCACCCAACCTATATCTATTCCTCCGTACCGTATGGTTTCGAAAGAGTTGAAGGAGCAGCTCGAGGAGTTGTTAGCTAAGGGATTTATCAGGCCGAGTGTATCGCCATGGGGTGCCCCAGTTTTA
Organism: Nicotiana knightiana; assembly: GCA_005239525.1. Taxonomy (NCBI): domain Eukaryota; kingdom Viridiplantae; phylum Streptophyta; class Magnoliopsida; order Solanales; family Solanaceae; genus Nicotiana; species Nicotiana knightiana. The sequence continues at coordinate 31,038 of ML372065.1, read as the reverse complement.
TTTGTGAAGAACAATGATGGGACTATGCGGATGTGTATCGACTACCGCCAGTTGAACAAGGTCACCATTAAGAAAAAGTATCCCTTGCCATGCATCGATGATTTGTTTGACCAGTTGTAGGGTGCCCGGGTGTTTTCTAAGATTTATTTGAGATCGGGATATCATCAATTGAGGATTCGGGCCTCAGATGTTCCGAAGACTGCTTTTCGTACGAGATATGGCCACTATGAGTTCCTGGTGATGTCCTTTGGCTTGACTAATGCCCCAACAGCATTTATGGACTTGATGAACAGGGTGTTCAGGTCGTACATTGATTCTTTTGTCATTGCCTTCATTGATGACATTCTGATTTACTCATGTAGCCTGGGAGAGCACGAGCAGCATTTGGGAGTCTTACTCCAGACTTTGCAAGAATAGAAGCTATATGCTAAGTTCTCCAAGTGTGAGTTTTGGTTGGATTCTGTGGCGTTCTTGGGACATATAGTGTCCGGAGAGGGTATCAAGTTTGATCCTAAGAAGATTGAGGCAGTTCAGAGTTGGCCACGTCCTACTTCAGCTACAGAGATCAGGAGTTTCTTGGGTCTAGCAGGCTACTACTGGCGATTTGTGGAGGGCTTTTAATCCATTACAGCCCCACTGACTAGATTGACTCAGAAGAATGCCCCGTTCTGATGGTCCGATGAGTGTGAGGTGAGCTTTCAGAAGCTCAAGACAGCATTGACCTCAGCACAAGTTCTGGTATTGCCTTCCGGTTCTGGGATGTATACAGTGTATTGCGACGCTTCACGCGTTGGTTTGGGGTGTGTGTTGATGCAGGAAGGGATAGTTATTGCCTATGCTTCACGCCAGCTAAAGGTTCATGAGAATAATTACCCTGTGCACGATTTAGAGTTGGCGGCGATTGTGCATGATCTTAAGATTTGGAGGCACTACTTGTATGGGGTGTCCTGTGAGGTTTATACAGACCACTACAGCTTGCAGCAGTTATTCAAGCAGAGGGATCTTAATCTGAGGCAGAGCAGATAGCTTGAGTTGCTGAAGGATTATGATATCACCATTCTTTGTCATCCGGGCAAGGAAAATGTGGTAGCAGATGCTTTGAGCAGGAAGGCTGAGAGTATGGGTAGCTTGGCTTATATTGCAGCAGAGGAGACCCCTCTGGCCTTGGACATTCAGTCCTTGGCTAATCTCCTGGTGAGATTAGACCTTTCAGAGCCTTATCGAGTTCTTGCACATGTGGTTGCTTAGTCTTTGTTATTGGGGGAGATTAAGGCTCGACAGTATGATGATCCGTGTTTAGTAGAGCTACGGGAGACAGTGGTTCAGGGTGGTGCCAAGGAGGTTACTATTGGCGAGGATGGTGTTCTGAGACTTCAGCTCCGTTTATGCGTATCTAAGGTTGATGTCCTGAGGGAGAGGATTCTATAGGAGGCACACAGTTCTCGGTATTTTGTCCATCCTGGTGCTACGAAGATGTATCGTGATTTGAAGCAGCATTACTGGTGGAGGCGGATGAAGAAAGACATCGTGGAGTATGTTTCTAGGTGCCTTAATTGCCATCAGGTTAAGTATGAGCACCAGAGGCCAGGAGGCCCACTTCAGCAGATGCCCATTCTGGAGTGGAAGTGGGAACGCATCAATATGGACTTCGTGGTTGGGTTGCCTCGGACTTTGCAAAAAGTTGACGCGGTTTGGGTCATTATGGATAGATTGACCAAATCGGCGCATTTCATTCGAGTGGCTACTACATACTTCTGAGAGGTTGGCATAGATCTATATTCGGGAGATAGTCCGGTTGCACGGTGTGCCGGTGTCCATTATATCAGATCGAGGTCCTCAGTTCACCTCGCACTTCTGGAGAGCATTGCATAGTGAGATGGGTCCCAGATAGACCTCAACACAGCATTTCACCCTCAGACTGATGGTCAGTCGGAGCGTACAGTTCAGATATTGGAGGACATGCTTAGGGCATGTGTGATTGACTTTGGAGGTCAGTGGGACCAGTTCTTTCCTTTGGCCGAGTTTGCTTACAATAATAGTTATCAGTCCAGCATTGAGATGGCACCATTTGAGGCTTTGTATGGCCGGCAATGTCGTTCTCCTATCGGGTGGTTTGAGCCTGGCGAGGCTAAGTTATATGGCACCGACCTGGTGAGTGATGCTTTGGAGAAAGTGAAGTTGATTTAGGAGAGGCTCCGCACAGCAGAGTTACACGGATCAGAAGGCGCGTGATGTATCATTTATGGAGGGAGATAAGATTCTGTTGAAAGTCTCGTCGATGAAGGGTATTATGAGGTTCAGAAAAAAGGGCAAGTTGAGCCCAAGGTTTATAGGTCCCTTCGAGGTGTTGAGGCCAGTTGGGGAGGTTGCTTATGAGCTAGCTTTACCTCCCAGTTTGTCAGGAGTTCATCCAGTTTTTCATGTATCCATGCTCCGGAGGTACCACGCCGACATCTCTCACGTGGTTGATTTCAGCACTATTCAGTTGGATAAGAGGTTGGGCTACCAGGAGGAGCCAGTTGCTATTATTGATAGGCAGGATCGTCAGTTGAGGTCCAAGAGAGTTTCTGTTGTGAAGGTCCAGTAGAGGGGCCAACCAGTCGAGGAGGCGACCTGGGAGTCCGAGGAGGACATGCAGAGCAGATATCCACATTCATTCAGCACTTCAGGTATGATTCTAGACTCGTTCGAGGACGAACGTTTGTTTAAGAGGTGGAGAATGTAACGACCTGACCAGTCATTTCGCGTATCAGGACCCCGTTCCCCTAAATGAGACTTCTCGTAGCGGCTTATTATGATTTATGACTTGCGGGGATGGGTGGTTCGGGATTCGGAAGCGTTTAGAGTGGTATAGGAACATTTGGTTCCTTAAGGTTGGCCTTTAAGGCTAAAGTTTGACTTCGGTCAACAATTTGAGTAAACAACCTCGGAATCGAGTTTCGACGGTTCCGGTAGCTTTGTATGATGATTTCGGACTCAGGCGTCTGTTCGAAATCGATTTTGGATGACCCGTGGGCGTTGCGGCGCCCATTATCAAAATTAGAGTTTCCTTAAGTTTGAAATTTTGTTTGGAACATGTTTTTGTATTATCGAGGTCCAAACGGAATTCCTAGACCGGGAATAGTTCCATTATGTCATTTATGACTTGCTTGCAAAGTTTGGTGTCATTCCGAGTAGTATAGGCCGGTTCGGTGCATTGTTAGCGAATTCAAGAACTTGAAGTTCTTAAGTTATGATTCTAGGGGTTTTGGGATGTGATTTTTAGTTTTAGCGTTGTTTTGAGTGTTCTGAAGGCTTGAGCGAGTCTGTATTATGATTTGGGACTTGTTGGTATATTTGGACGAGGGCTCGGGTGGGCCCAGGTGCCTCCCGGACACCACACAAGGCTAAAAATCAGCTGAAATAGCTGTTGGTGCAACTGTTCTGGTGCGACCGCAGGTGCGGTTGCCCAGTCGCAGGTGCGGGACTGCTCCTGCGGTCCCAGCCTCGCAGGTGCAACCCCCAGCGGGCAGCCCATTTCTCGCAGGAGCAGAGCCGCGGGTGCGGTCTTCTCTCCGCAGGTGCGGGCCCAGGCTTCCTCGTCCATTTCCGCAGGTGCGAGCCTTTGCTCGCAGGTGCGAGATCGTAGGTGCGGTCCTTGAGCCGCAGGTGCGGAACCACTGTCAGGCAGTGTGTTCTTTTAAACACGGGAAAGGTTCATTTTATCCATTTTTCTTCCACCATTGTCGACTTAGAGAGCTTGGGAAAGGGCGAATCCACCTAGCTACTGAAAGGTAAGTGATTTCTACTCCAATATTAGTTTAATACATGAAATCCTAGGTAGATTAACCTCCTAATTAGTGGAAAATCATGGGTTAGAATGAAAACCTAGGTTTTATGAAAATTTAAAAAATTACCACGAAATTTGCCATGGAATCATACAAAAACTATATATTAACGATCCTTAGGCTATAGGTAATTGTTTCCTTCGAAAATTTCCGGAATCCGAGCACGTGGGCCCGGGGGTGTATTTTGAGATATTTCAATGTAGGCTAAATTGGTTAACTAACTAGGGAAATTCCATACTTTTGAGCATGAATTGATATATTTGTATAACATTTGGCTAGTTTCGAGTCCTTGGGTGACGAGTTTGGAGTTTTCCGGTGCGTTCTTGACCCGGAGAGTAGGTTCGACACAAGGTGAGTCTCCTTTTTAACCTTTTAAGGGAGGATTGTCACCATAGGTGATTATAAATAATTGCATGTCCTTATTTTCCGGGTCTACGCACGCACGAAGTGACGAGAGTCCATGCGTAGCTACTACTATGTTATGTTGGGTAGTTCTAGGACTCACAAGCATGCTTATATGTGCCTTACATGTGTTCCTAAATGCATTTTGAGTTTCTTATTATCCTTGAATTGGCATAAGAATATTAGGAAGTTATGTCCATATTATATTTCTTAAGTTCTTGCTTCAAAGTATAATCTCTGTTAACTGCCTAAATATTGATAATTTTATGTATGTATGTGGCACCCGTGTCACATGTATGATTCTTGAGCGGAATAGCCCTACTATTATGCCAATCGTGTCGCATGTTCGATTCGCGAGCGGGGTAATAGATGCATCTATGGTTCGAGTCGTTCGACCCTCGGCAGTGCACATTTATTTTCGCGACGCTTCGGCCGTACGCTTCCGGCCTATTATGTGTTATATGATTTACTGGCAATTTGTTGTAATTGTATAAACTGTTTCATGTGAAAAAGGGAATTTAGTACATTATATGCTAGTGAAATTTTACATGCAAAGCTAATTACAACTATACTTGATAATTTATATCTTTGTGATTTCTACGACTGTTATGCATGCCTAGTCCCTATTAAATTATGTTATTTAAAAATATTGACCCTAGTAAGTATCACGTCTACCTCTCGTCACTACTTCTTCGAGACTAGGAGGGATACTCACCGGGTACATATCTATTTATATACTCATGCTACCCTTCTGTACTTAATTGTACAGGCTCTGAGGCAGGTGCATCTGGGTATTCATCCGGCGCTCGTCCCTGACGTATAGTGGGTGTGGATTTCTCGGTGAGCTGATTTCCTTGACGCTTATCTCAGGCAGCACCCTGGAGTTCCTCTTTTCTTTTATGATGTCTGTACTATTTCTTCGGACAGTAGGGCAACTTGTACTTTCTTTTGGATACTAGTTTCTATTAGATGCCCGTAGACCTGTGACGCCAGTTCCTGGCATGCCCACGTAATGGATATTCTATTCTTTTGGGTTATAATGATGGTGGTGATTAATATATTTATTTCTCACTTTGATCGTTTAAGTCACTAATTTACTTCAAAGTTGTGCTTTTGAAAGAAAACCTCTTAAGTATGGTGAATTATTTTATAAATTAAAAAGGGATCACTAGCAAATTAAAGTTGGCTTGCCTGACATCGAAGTTGAGCACCATCGCGACCTAAATTGGGATTTGGGTCGTGACATAACAACAATTCAACCAGGCAAAATAGTTATAGAAACAATAATGAACATATAACAGTTAAGACAATGATCAAATAAGTGGGGAAACGGGAAAGGATCATGTTTAACACACAATTTGGGTGGTGCATAGATACTCGTCACCACACCTATACACCACGCCCATGCATTTCACATAGCAAACAAATGGGGAGTCCTATTCCCTCAAGCCAAAGTTAGACCAAACACCTACCTCAATTCCGCAGGCCACTCACTGCTCATTTATTGCTTTTCCTTTTGAATTCACCTCTAAATTGCTCAAATCTAATCAAAATTAACTTAATATCATTAACTAATGCTAAAGGAACTAACTTTATTGAAAAATATATTTTTTCCTATGTTGTCTCAAAAAAAAGTCAAAACCCGACCCCGGACCCGCTTGGTCTAAACTCGGGGTTCGGTCAAATTGCGTTCACCCATTCACCCACGAACCCAAATATGCTATTAGTTTTGAAATCCGACCTTAATTTGATATAAAAATTTGATTTTTACAGTTAAAATCGAACTCCGTTTTTCACCAAATTTTACAGTTAACCTCTAAATATCATAACAAAGTTGTGCCGGGCTCCGGAACCAATATACGGACCCGATATCAATAATTTTTAGCATTATTTCTTTTCTTTAATTCATGAACATTTCAACAAAATAATTTCTTTCAAAAATTGATTTCTAAGGCTTGGGACCTCGGAATTCATTTTCGGGCATACGGTCGAGTCCCATATTTTACTGCAGAGATCCGGGTCCGTTTACTCAAAATGTTGACCAAAGTCAACTTTTATCAAATTTAAATTCTAAAAATCACTATTTCTCATATTTTCACATAAAAGCTTTCAGGTTTCACGCCCGGACTGCGCACGTAAATCGAGGTACTTAATTTTAGTCCTTTTATGGTTATTTAGCATGGAACGGAGTCTAATTTTATAAAATGGCCCCTTGGTTCATCACACTAATCCAGCTTCGCATCACGTACGTCCCATTTAAAGCTGAAATGCTCCCTACTAAGAATATCTCTAGAATTTGAACTTGAAGGGGGAGAAATCACATCCTTCAAAACATCCTATTTGTGGTAATTATGTCAACTTTTAGGATCCCATTTGTGATACTTCTATAAATTTTTAGGATGGTTTAACTAAATAATCACGCAAGTATTCATCTAAATAAATCGAGTTAGTGGGTCAAAATTTATACTATTATAGAATTGTTTTCTTATACAATTTGATTCCTTTATAATTAGTGGGCTTATCGTGATACAAAATTTCTTTTTAAGTCTTAACTATTTAATTCAATTTATTTTGGAAAAATCTATGGTTAAACGGATCCTTAAAAATCAAAGGGCAAGTTGGTGTGGATCACTCACCGTCCAAAGTGCGGACATGAATACTAGTAAAGATGATAATTCTGGAATAGAATTTGGGATTGTATTTATCTCATATTTGGTTATAGGTATTAGCTAATCTCGGGCTAAATTTTACACTAACATAATAGGATTAGCAATCACATATAAAAGTAAATAACTAATTCCATAAGATACCACCGTTGTACCAAACGAAAAACAGACTAACCGTCCAAAATTTGAGCTAAATCTTAAAAATAAATTTGCATCCCAAAGTAGATTTTTTCGATCTAGAACCGATTCTTAGATCTTCTTTAGCGGCGGAAAGTTTATGATAAGCAAAGTAGATTTTGACGAAAAATGAGTACGATATATATATAGCTGTTTTTAGAGTTAGTTTGTGTATAACTTACGCCTGTTAGAGAGACCACTTCTTAAATGAATGAATTTTGCACAATATTTAGATATTACATATTATTATATAATTAATAAAGCATCATGTATGAAATCAGATTGTTTCTTAAAATAAATTATACATATATACATTTATCTCCGATTTTGTTTTTGGTTTAACCATTAATTTTCGGGACTCACTACCTAGACTAATTCAGCTTCGCATCACGTACGTCCCATTTAAAGCTGAAGTACTCCCTTCAAAGAATATCTCTAGAATTTGAACTCGAAGGGGGGCAAAATCACATCATCCATTATATCCTATTTGTGGTAATTATGTCAACTTTTAGGATCCCATTTGTGATACTTCTGTCAACTTTTAAGATGGTGTAATTAAATAATCACGCAAGTATTCATCTAAAAAAATCATGTTAGTGGGTCAAAATTTATACTATTATTGAATTCTTTGTTCTACAATTTGATTCCTTTATAATTAGTGGGCTTTTTGTGATAGAGAATTTCTTTTTAAGTCTTACCTATTTAATTCCATTTATTTTGGCAAAATCTATGGACAAACAGGTCCTTAAAAAGCATGGATAAGCTGGTGTGGATCACTCACCGTGCAAAGCATGGACATGTATACTAGTAAAGATAATAATTCCATAATAGAATTTGGGATTGTATTTATCTAATATTTGGTTATAGGTATTAGCTAGTCTCGGGATAAGTTTTACACTAAAATAATAGGATTATCAATTCCATATAAAAGTAAATAACTAATCTCATAAGATATCACCATTGTACTAGACGAAGAACAGACTAACCGTCCAAATTTTGAGTTAAATCTTAAAAACAAATTTGCATCCCAATAGGGGAAAAATTAATTCTTGGTGTTTGTCTAAATTCTGGTGAACAACAACGGATATACTTTTTTTAAATAACATTGTAACAAGAAAAAAAAAAGTTGAATAAGCAAGGTAGATGAAAAATGAGCCAAAACATTGTACTATTGCAGAATTTTTATAAGTAAACCATAAGAGTACAATTTTTTTCCCGGAGAACTACAATGATCATATGTTATAAATTCTTACAATAAATAAAGATGTTTCTCCTTGGGTCCAACTAGATCCTTTTCTTTTTCTTTGAGGTATTCTGATATTTTCTCCTTACAAACAGAGCAACTTGCATTTTTGATACTTTCTTTTAGTATCAAATATTCCCAAAGAAGAGCCCCGTACGTAACCTCAAATGTCTCAGCATCTCTCTTTGATCTGTGAAACTAAAAAAAGAAAATACATGTGAGCCCTAAAACATTCAAAATAAATAAGACAAATGAAGAGAAAGAAAAAGAAATTTTAAGAAAAATAGAAATTCACTCTTCAAGTAGTTGTATGATTGGCTTAAAACGTTTTGCTCGAGATGCCATTGGTTAAAAGTTGAAGTTGATCCAAGACTCTTTCAATCTTGAACCGATTCTTAGATCTTCTATAGCGGCAGAAAGTTTATGATAAGCAAAGTTGGCTTTGACGAAAAATGAGTATGATATATATAGCAGTTTTTAGAGTTAGTTTGCGTATAACTTACGCGTGTGAGAGGGATCACTTCTTAAATGAATGAATTTTACATAGTATTTAAAGATTACATATTATTGTATAATTAATTAAGCATCATTTATGAAATCAAATTGTTTCTTGAAATAAATTATACATATATACATTTATCTCCGAGTTTTTTTGGTTTAACCATTAATTTTCGGGCCTCGCTAACTAGACTAATCCAGCTTCGCATCACGTACGTCCCATTTAAAGCTGAAATTCTCCCTACTAAGAATATCTATAGAATTTGAACTCGAAGGGGGAGAAATCACATCATCCACTACACCCTATGTGTGGTAATTATGTCAACTTTTAGGATCCTATTTGTGATACTTCTGTCAACTTTTAGGATGGTGTAACTAAATAATCACGCAAGTATTCATCTAAAAAAATCGAGTTAGTGGGTCGAAATTTATACTATTATTGAATTTTTTGTTCTACAATTTGATTCCTTTATAATTAGTGGGCTTTTCGTGATACAGAATTTCTTTTTAAGTCTTAGCTGTTTAATTCCATTTATTTTGGCAGAATCTATGGTCAAACGGGTCCTTAAAAAGCATGGATAAGCTGGTGTGGGTCACTCACCGTGCAAAGCATGGACATGTATAATAGTAAAGATAATAATTCCATAATATAATTTGGGATTGTATTTATCTCATATTTGGTTATAGGTATTAGCAAATCTCGGAATAAATTTTACACTAAAATAATAGGATTAGCAATCCCATATAAAAGTAAATAACTAATCCCATAAGATACCATCGTTGTTGTAACGACCCGACCGGTTGTTTTTAGCTATAGCGCATCGTTTGGCAGTTTGAGGCTATGAGAAGCTTCACTTTAGGTATTATGACTTGTACGTATGGTCGGAATTGAATTTCCAGGAGTTTCAAAGTTGATTTGTAAAGAGAACTCTCGTTTCGGAAGCTTTAAGTTAGAAGGATCGACTAAGGTTGAATATTTGAGTAAACAGCCTCGAAATCGGGGTTTGAAGGTTTCAACAGGTTCGTATGATGATTTTGCTTGGACGTATGTCCAGGTTGGGTTTTGGGTGGCCCGGGAGCGTTTCGGCACTTGTTGTGGAAGTTAGCGATTTGGCAAGAAACTAGTAAATTTGGGTTGAAGTGCATTTCAATATTATCGATGTCCGTTTGGAGTTCTGAGCCTGGGAATAGCTCTGTATGATGATTTTGGTATTGGGAGCGCGATCGGAAGTGGATTCGGAGGTCCGTAGGTCATTTTGGAGTCATTTGGCTAAATTTAGAAATTCGAAGGTCTTGAGGAGTTAGACTGGAAGTGGAACTTTTGATATCGGGGTCAAATTTTGATTCCGGAAGTTGGAGTAGGATTGTAAGGTTGAATATAACTTGTGTGCAAAATTTGAGATCAATCGGACGTGACTTGATAGGTCTCGGCATCGAATAAAGAAGTTTGAAATTCTAAGTTCATCAAGTTCGAATTGGGGCGTAATTCATGATTTTTAGCGTTGTTTGATGTGATTTCAAGGCTTGAATTAGTTCGTAATGTGGTTTTCGACAGATTGATGTGATCGGATAGGGTCCCGGGGGCCTCGGGTGGATTCCGGATGGTCAACGGATCGATTTTGACCTTATGGAGGTGTTGAGGCTACTGTCTTTTGGTGTAACCGCACCTCCGAGGATTTGGCTGCAGATGCGCAGCCGCAAGCGGCCTAAGAGTCGCAGAAGCGGGCAGGAGAACAGGTGCGAGGGAAGACCCGCACCTGTGAAGGCGCAGATGCAGAAGGGAGATCGCAGGAGCGGGAGCTGCTGGGTTGAGTTAGAGTCGCACCTGCGATGGTTTTCGTAGGTGCTGAGCCACAGGAACGTCTAATGGACCGCAGGTGCGAAGGTCAGGGCTGGACAGTGTCTTCTTTAAAGCAAAGGGTTTGGCTCATTTTCATTTTATTTCGTCCATGGGAGCCGATTTTGGAGCAATGTGGAGGGCATCTTCATCAACTAGTAGGGGTAAGTGTTTCCATCCCAATTTTGAGTTAAATACATTGATTATCTATACTTGAGGATTTGCACATTCTATGGTTATGAGAATTCACTCGTGTGTTTCTATGGTTCTCTCGAAATGAGTTAAGTAAAGAGTTTCTATATGATGAAGTGTTTACCCTATAGTGGTTCAGGGGTTATGATGAAATTCTTGTGCTATCGTATATTGGCATGTTAGGTGCAGTGAGCGGTTCGAAATTGAAGGTGAGGGCCAAGGTTGCGGTTCAGTGTTGGCAACGATGGTACGAGCTCGGATGAGCAGGAAAGGGGTTCGGATGTTTAGAGTAAGCTGCTATTGTCTTTAGCATCACCTGAGATTGGTGTTTGTGTAAGAGGCTTTGCATTCTGGATGCGGATTCTTGATTGGCTTTGCAGCATTTGTATGGCCGGTGGTATGGAGGTGCAGACTCGTTACCTGGTGCGTGAGGTCGTGGAAGTGTATTCCACGGGAAGATTGTATAAGTGTGGCATGTAGTTACTTGACTGATTGAAGATTTAAGCCAAGTATGAAGAATATAGTAATACTGCTTATTATAGGATTTATGCTTGGAGGGCGCTCAGTTCATTTGATTGTGGATTATGGGAGTTTGTCCCGGCTATGATGGTTGTTCTTGTGTGTTATGAGAGAAGTGGGCTATTATGGACCCAGGAAAGGCTATTAGTCTAGTTCGATGCGATCAGTATCGGCTCGAGGTCTATGAATGAATTTAAATATGAATATGGGCTCTATATCATGCCAGATATGTTAATTTCAGCATAGCGCTCCTCATGGAGGAGTATTCGGATGATGGATGTTGTTTTGTTGTCAGCTATTTCATGTAAGGTTATACTGTGCCGTGTGAGTTGTGTAACGGCTTGATAAATTTCTTATGTGTTGAGGTTCCACGTAGAGATGGTGTTATGTCACCAGGATGGCTCTTGAGATTCAGATTATATATCGCACCTCAGTTGTGCTTGAGTTTTGTAGTGTATGGCGCTATCTGTCTCCCCAGTGTTGATATTATGCACTTAGTGCGCTTGTGACCGATATTCGGTATTTTGTTGTAATGAGCAATTTAGCTCGGTGTGTATCTCTTTATGTGAATTTTATGTGTGGATTGGGTGGCACGTTGCCATGGGTATGTCGTTTGGATCGAGTTGCACGCCGCAACAGTGTGATGATGAGTACAGTTTTTATATTCCATTTTTGTGTGTTTTGTTTCCCCTTTTCTGAGAAAAGTTCATATTAGTTACGTGGGTTGAGTAGTTCCTTCTAGAGTTCGTTTTCCTTATGTGTCACATTCGAGTTTGTAGCTTAGTGGCACATTGAGGCATTATGTGAGACTGTTGGTCATGTCTGGGGTGGCTTATTACCTGAGCAGCTCGCACTGGGTGAGATGGGATTTTTGGTTCTATGATCAGTGCGACCGGATTATATGAAATATATTAAAGAGCAAATGCCATTATTTGGTTCATAATGATGTAATGGTTCTTGTCAGGAGTATGGACTCAATGAATTGTTGACTTGGCAGTTGGTTATGAATTTCTACACATCTTTTCCGACGTGGCAGTATCGCAAGAGTTGGAACAGGACTCATATGAGTCATGAGGTGCGAGTGAGCATCAGATTCGTGGAATGTCGGATGTTATCATCAGAGAGTGTTATTATGGTCGTGCGAGTTATGCAGTGCATAGTGTAAATTCAGCAAAGGAATGCAGTCATGTCTTGGTACATCGTGTAGGGAGTGATGTGGTGCTCGTATGTTGGAAGCAGGCGTGGCAGAAAATTTCCGGATGTTGGAATTGGGCTCTAAGGCTTATTTGCCTAAAAATAAGAGAATATCTTCAGAGTTTCTTGAGCTAATGTGCTCAACTGAGTGGTGGTAGCATGGGTAGGTGATGAGGTGTTAACCAGTGATTTTGGACAACTCCAGTGCAGTTCTTAGCACGTTCGAGGATGAACGTATGCTCAAGTGGGAGAGAATGTAATGACCCGACCTGTCATTTTGAGCTCTAGCGCGTCATTCAGAAGTTTGAGGCCATGAGCAGCTTCACTTCAGGTATTATGACTTGTACGTATGGTCGAAATTGAATTTTCGGGAGTTTCGGAGTTGATTTATAAAGAGAACTCTCGTTTCGGAAGCTCTAAGTTTGAAGGATCGACTAAGGTTGAATATTTGAGTAAACGGCCTCGGAATCGGGATTTGAAGGTTCCAACAGGTTTGTATGATGATTTTGGACTTGGCCGTATGTCCGGGTCGGCTTTTGGGTGGCCCGGGAGCGTTTCGGCGCCTGTTGTGGAAGTTAGCATTTTGGGAAGAAACTCGTAAATTTGGGTTGAATTTCATTTCAACTTTATCGATGTTCGTTTGGAGTTCTGAGCCTTGGAATATCCCGCATGGTGATTCTGGTATTGGAAGCGCAATCGAAAGTGTATTCGGAGGTTCGTAGGTCATTTTGGAGTCATTTGGCTAAAGTTAGAAATTCGAAGGTTTTGAGGAGTTAGACCGGAAGTGACCGTAAGGTGGAATATGACTGGTGTTCAAAATTTGAGGTCAATCGGACATGACTTGATAAGTCTCGGCATCAAATGAAGAAGTGTGAAATTCTAAGTTCATCAAGTTTGGATCGGGGCGTAATTCATGATTTTTAGCGTTGTTTGATGTGATTTCAAGGATTGAATTAGTTATTAATGTGTTTTGGGACAGGTTGGTGTGATCGGACGGGGTACTGGGAGCCTTGGGTGGATTCCGTATGTATGGAGGTGCTGAGGCTGCTGTCTTCTGGTGTAACCGCACCTGCGAGGATTTGGCCGCAGGTGCAGAGCCGCAGAAGCGGGAAGGAGTGTAGGTGTGAAGGAAGATCTACACTTGCGAAGGCTGATTCGGAAAGGAGATCGCAAGAGCGGGAGCTGCTGGGTTGAGTTAGAGTCGTACTTGAGATGGTTTTCCGCAGGTGCGGAGCTGCAAGAGCGTCTAATGGACCGCAGGTGCGAAGGTCGAGGGTTGGGCAGTGTCTTCTTTAAAGCGAAGGGTTTGGCTCATTTTCATTTTATTTCGTCCATGGGAGCAGATTTTTGAGCAATGTGGAGTGCCATCTTCATCAACTAGTAGGGGTAAGTGCTTCCTTCCCAATTTTGAGTTAAATACATTGATTATGTATATATTTTAGCATAGAAATTAGTAGAAATTTGGGATTTTGAAGTAAAACCTAGAAATTTATATTTTTGGATTTTGGCCACGAATTTGGCCATGGAATTGAGAACAAATTATATATTTGAGTTCGTAATATTATGGGTAATATTTATCTTCGAAAAATTTTGAATCTGGGCACGTGGGCCCGAGGGTGATTTTATCGACTTTTTGATCGGGGTTAGGAATTGTTATGAATGGGATTATAATGAATATTCGAGCGTATATTAATGGGTTTGCATAATTATTGGCTAGTTTTGGAGCGTTGTGCATCGGTTTGAGATGTTGGAAGGGCTTGGAAGCCGGTTATGAAACTTTGGAGTGAGGTAAGTCTCCTTTCTAACCTTGTAAGAGAGAATTGTCCCCATAGGTGAAATAACTAATTATGTGCTACTATTTGTGAGGGCTACGTACGCACGAGGTGAAGAGAGTCCTTACGTAGCTACTAGTTATGCCTATGTCCGGGTAGTTTTAGGCTTACATCATGCCTTGTTGATATTGTTATTGATTTATGTTTATTTTTTGCCTTGAGAGGGAGCGAGATTGGGTTCACTTATTAAATGTTTTGAGAGGATTTGAAATTTAAAAATTTAAGATTTAAAAGGTTTTGTTTGAACTCCGTAATTTCGACAGGAATTGAGGAATATTATAATAGCTTAAGAAATCTATGTGTAACCACATCGCATATATGTTTCGCGAGCGGGGTATTTTCCTTCTACTACTCTTATGGGATCGGGTCTTTCGCCTCAGCAGGATTTATGTACCACACTCTCATGGGAGCGGGTCGTTCGCCTCGGCAGGTTAGTAGATGCATCTATGGTTCGCGTCGTTCAAACCTTCTGCAGTGCACAATTTACTTGTCAGATCGGGCCGTACGCCTCGACATTTCCTATATATATATATTATCCTCATGGAATCGTGGATAATATTTGGCCAGAAGACAGTGTATCTGAGGGTCTCCCCCTTATTTGAATTATGACAACCTCTTGATGAAATCCATTGTATCTATGTATATGCTCCGGTTACGGAGGGAACTTGCTAGTTGAGAGCTGAGTAAATGGTAAAGGAGGGAATTGTACCACGTAATTTATACTTGTTGGTTTCATATATTTACTCTGTTTCATATTTATTCACTTATTCACCGTACCTGATATTATTGGACCACTAGTAAGTGTCGGAATCGACCCCTCGTCACTACTTCTTCGAGGTTAGACGGGATACTTACTGGGTACGCGTTGTTTTCGTACTCATACTACACTTGTTGTACATTTTTTATGTACAGGTACATGTATGGATATTGGCCTCGTGGGCGCAGCAGCATGGTTGGTACATGGACTTAGGTGAGCTGCATCTTATGAGACGATCTGCATCCAGCAGAGTCTCCTTCAAACGTATTGTATTTTCTCTTCTGTCCAGTTTGTATTCCGGACAATTATTGTATTACATTTTAAATTCTTAGAAATTGCTCATGCACTTGTGACAATGGGTTCTGGAATGACTATGGGATTTATTCATTATTTGAACTTGTTAAAGACATCTCGTTACTCAGTGGAAGTTCATTATTTTCCATTTAATGTAATGAAAAGAAACGATTTCAAAAGTAATAAAATGAGAATTTAATTAACTATTTTTATGTTGGCTTTCCTGACAGTGGTGTCCAGCACCATCACGACCTTTAAATGGATTCTGGGTCCTGACAGTTGTACCAGACGAAGAACAGACTAACCGTCCAAAATTTGAGTTAAATCTTAAAAATAAATTTACATCCCAATAAGGGCAAAATTTATTCTTGGTGTTTGTCTAAATTCTGGTGAACAACAACGGATATACTTTTTTTACATAACATTGTAACAAGAAAAAAAAGCTGAATAAGAAAGGTAGGTGAAAAATGAGCCAAAACATTGTATTATTGCCGAATTTTTATAATTAAACCATAAGAGTACAATTTTTTTCCCGGAGAACTACAATTATCGTATGTTACAAATTCTTAAATAAAGATGTTTCTCCTTGGGTCCAACTCGCTCCTTTTCTTTTTCTTTGAGGTATTCTGATATTTTCTCCTTACAAACAGAGCAACTTGAATTTTTGATACTTTCTTTTAGTATCGAATATTTCCAAAATAGAGCCTCGTACGCAACCTCAAACATCTCAGCGTCTCTCTTTGATCTGAGAAACCAAAAAAAGAAAACACGTGTGAGCTCTAAAACATTCAAAATAAATAAGACAAATGAAGAGAAAGAAAAAGAAATTTCAAGGAAAATAGAAATTCACTCTTCAAGCTTTGTTTGATTGACTTAGAATGTTTTCCTCGAGACACCATTGGTTTAAAAGTTGAAGTTGATCCGAGACTGTTTCGATCTTGAACGGATTCTTAGATCTTCTTTTGCGGCGGAATGTTTATGATAAGCAAAGTAGGTTTTAACAAAAAATGAGTAGGATAGATATAGCACTTTTAGATTTAGTTTGCGTATAACTTACGCCTGTGTGACATAGTATTTAGAGATTACATATTATTGTATAATTAATAAAGCATCATGTATGAAATCGGATTGTTTCTTGAAATAAATTATACATATATACATTTATTTCCGATTTTTCTTTTTTGGTTTAACCATTTATTTTCGGGACTCGCTACTTAGACTAATCCAGCTTCATATCACGTACGTCCCATTTAAAGATGAAATGCTCCCTAGTAAGAATATCTCTAGAATTTGAACTCGATAGGGGAGAGAAATCACATCATCCACAACATTCTGTTTGTGGTAATTCTGTCAACTTTAAGGATCCCATTTGTGATACTTCGGTCAACTTTTAGGATGGTGTAACTAATTAATCACGCAAGTATTCATCTAAAAAAATCGAGTTAGTGGGTCGAAATTCATACTATTATAAAATTTTGATTCCTTTATAATTAGTGGGCTTATCGTGATAGAGAATTTCTTTTTAGTTCTTAACTATTTAATTCCATTTAAAGATAATTTAATTTGTGTAATTCCATTTTATTTGGCGAAAATCTCGGCACGTATCAAATCAAGAACAGTTATTGAGCTAATCAAGAGATTTCCTTCTGTATTTAGAGTTGTACCATAAGTAGAATTTCTATACTATATAAAGGAGGTTCTAATCATTTGTAATTATCTAATTCTCGCATAACAAAACTATACAATACATTTTTTCTCTTAAGCTCTCTTGTTCTTCAGTTCAGTTCATATTTCTTAATTATTCACTCCGCCGGTTTGATGAAGATCTAGCTCGAGGGCCAAGTTGCACTTTGTACTGGTTTGCTTTATTTTACAGTCAATTACTAACATTACTTATCATATTTATCAATTTGTGCCAAGTGAAATCACATATCCTTAAAACCACCTATAAATTTAATTGTTATCTGATTTTAAGGATAAACAGTTTGGCACCCACCGTGGGGCTAAGGATAATAGTGATTGCTTGGTACTAAATCTTATAACACAAACTGCTTTACGCTTGTTCTCGTAAGTGTTTTTGATATCAGGTTCAGCAAGTCGAACTTTCAAATAGTACCCACACACGCTGACAATGGCCTTGATTTTCATGGGGATAACGACAATAAAGCCGTCCCAGGGATCGAAGTACCTCAGGCTGGCCTCGAGGGAGTACCGGTTGCATACCCCATCAACGTCAGTTCCCATGTCGCCCTAAATGCGAATCTGGGCGTCGACCCCGAAAATAGCATCCGCAGAGACGTTCGATCAGCTGGTCAAGATACACATGGCGGCGAAGACGACTGATTCAGCCTTCGATTAATATTTGAAATGTTGAAGGCTCAACAAGGTGTCATTGCACAACTCCAAAATCAGAACAACACACTGAGTAGGGTAGAACTCGAGCCCTCACTGAAAGTTGTTCACATGGCCGAACCAGTACCGGAGAGGTTAAACGTGAATGAATCGAGGACTGACCCCGCCATTATGAAAATGCTCGAGGAGCTCACAAGGAGAATTGAATCAGGAGAGGCAGATTGAGGAAAATGACAAAAACGTGAAAACGTATAACTCCCGAGTTGATCAAATTCTGGGGGCACCACCGATTCTGAAGGGTTTGGATTCAAAAAAGTTGGTACAAAAACCTTTCCCCCCGAGCGGGATCCTAAGCCCATACCAAAGAAATTCTGCATGCCAGAAATTCCCAAGTATAATGGAACTACCGACCCCAATGAGCATGTCACTTCTTACACGTGTGCAATAAAGGAGAACGATTTAGAGGATGATGAGATTGAGTCCGTTTTGTTGAAGAAGTTCGGAGAAACTTTATCGAAGGGGGCGATGATATGGTACCACAATTTGCCGCCCAACTCCATTAATTCCTTTGCCATGCTCGCAGATTCCTTTATCAAAGCACACGTCGGAGCCATAAAGGTTAAGACTAGTTAGTCGGACCTCTTCAAAGTGAAGCAGAAAGACAATGAGATGCTCGGGGAGTTCGTATCTCGATTCCAGATGGAACGTATGGACCTACCCCCGATCGCAGATAATTGGTCCGTCCAGGCTTTTACTCAAGGGTTAAACATTCGAAGTTCGGTGGCCTCATGACAGTTAAAGTAGAATTTGATCGAGTACCCAGCTGTAACTTGGGGCGATGTGCACAATCGGTACCAGTCAAAAATTAGGATTAACGATGATTAGTTGGGAACTCCCTGCGGGTCCGTTTATCCAAACAGGCCCATCGGCAGAATTCAAAGGGATATCGACAGAGAGCCACGATCGAACAGAGATCGATATCAACCATACGCTGGAGATCAGAGAAACAACAGCCATGGATGCAACCCCGTTCGAAATGATCGAGGACATAGCTCCCGAGGGCTCATGAGTAATAATGGTTTTGACAGAAATATCGAGCCCACAGAAGAACCACGAATATCAGAATACAACTTCAATGTTGATGCATCAGCTATTGTATCAGCCATCGGGCGGATCAAAGACACCAAGTGACCCGGACCCCTACAGACAAATCCGGCCTAGAGAAATCCTAATCAAATGTGCAAATATCATGGCACTCATGATTATAGAGCACAAGACTACAGACAACTGAGGGAAGTGGTAGCCCGTTTGTTCAACAAAGGGCATCTTCGAGAATTCTTGAGTGATCGGGCTAAGAACCACTTCAAAAATAGAGATTCTAATAGACAGAATAAGAAAGAAGAGCCACAACACGTGATCCACATGATTGTTGGAGGGGTCGATGTTCCTCAGGGGCTCGTATTTAAACGCACCAAGGTGTCGATCACTAGGGAAAAACAGACTCAAGACTATGTATCGGAAGGGACCTTGTCTTTCAATGACGAGGATGAAGAGGGGATCTCACAACCCCACAACAACGCACTGGTAATATCTGTTCTTATGAATAAAATTCAAGTTAAACATTTTTTGACTGACCCAGGTAGCTCGGCCAACATTATTCGATCGAGGTCGTAGAGCAGCTCGGCCTACAGGATCAAATTTTGCTTGCAGCCCAGGTTATTAACGACTTCAACATGGAGTGTGAAACTACCAAAGGTGAAAGTATCTTGCTAGTGAACATGGCCAGGATCGTCTAAGAAACAAAGTTCCATGTGATCGAGGGTGACATGAGGTACAATGCCCTGCTCGGAAGGCCTTGGATCCACAACATGAGGGCAGTACCCTCGACCCTTCACCAAGTTCTGAAGTTTCCGACACCGGAGGGAATCAAAATGGTGTACGAAGAGCAACCTGCCGCCAAGGAGATATTTGTAGTCGATGAAATGATACTAGTATCGGACTCACATCAGAAAAGGGATCGGATTCGAAGGGAAAATAGGAGGCCAAATAGCAACCGCAGATTTCCGGCCTCAACCCAATTGGAGGAGAAGGGGGAAAACGAGGACGATTACTATTGGATCCCCTGATCTTTCATAATTCCTGATGACTCCGACGCCACCAAATTGACAGTCGAAGAGCTGGAACAAGTCATACTGACCGAGTGTTAGCCCAAACGATAGGTATACCTGGGCACGGGGTTAACTCCAGCGCTCAGGAAAAAACTTATTCAATTCCCTTTAGATAACATATATTGCTTTGCTTGGTCCCATCTCGATATGACAGGGATCCCACCAGATATCACTACCCATCGATTAAGACTGGACCCAAAGTTCCATCCAGTAAAGCAAAAAAGAAGGCCCCAGTCCGAGGTTAAGCATGCATTCATCAAGGACGAAGTAACCAAACTTCTCAAAATAGGGTCCATTCGGGAAGTAAAATATCCTGAATGGTTAGTGAACGTAGTGGTAGTCCCTAAGAAGGGAAATAAATATAGAATGTGCGTAGATTATAAGGACTTGAACAAAGCATTCCCTAAGGATTCTTTACCTTTCCCGAATATCGATCGTATGATCGATGCCACGGGCGTCCACGAGATTCTCCGTTTTCTTGATGCCTACTTGTAATGACCCAGCCGGTCATTCCGAGAGTTTAGCCCTGTATTTCTTATTTTTGCTTCATTTTTGTTTGGATCATCTCTTTTGTGTTGCATTGAGTTGATTGGCTTGGGTTCGAAATGGTTTTGGAGAGAAATGAGACACTTAGTCTCTTAGGTTGGAGGTTTAGTGGAAAAAGTCAACCGAAAGTTGACTTATAGGTAATTGATCTCGGAATGTGGTTTGTGTGGCTCAGATAGCTTCATTAGGTGATTTTGGACTTAGGAGTGTGTTCGGAATGTCATTCAGAGGTCCGGAGTAGAATTAGGCTTGAATTGGCGAAATTGGATTCTTGGCGATTTCTGGTCGGCAGTGGAAAATTAGCTATCGGGTCGGATTGGGATTCTGAAAGTTGGAACACGTCTGTAGTGTCATTTGGGTGTGTATGCAAATGTTCAGGTCATTCGGATGTGGTTTGGGTGGTTTCGGCACCGTTGGCGAATTTCGGAAGGTTAGCAATCCTTAGGCTTGAATTATGGATCTATTTGGTGTTTTGATGTTGTTTTGGGTGTGCCGAGGGTTCAACTAAGTTCAGGTGATCATATATGACTTGTGGGTGCCATTGGTTGAGGTCCTGAGGGCCTCGAGGTGAGTTTGGATGGTTGACGGATGAGTTTTTGGCATTAGAGTGTGCTAGTGTGATTCTGTTCTATGATTCCGCAGATGCGGATGGGTGGCCACAGGTGCGGATTAGTCGTCACAGGTGAGGCGTTTGGGTTGGTTGAGGTTCATCGCAGATGCGGATATATTACCTCACCTGCGGCTATTTGGACACAGGTGCGGATAAAGGGAAAATTAATGGGAACCGTAGATGCGCACCTGGGACAGCAGGTGCGGGTCCGCAGGTACGATAAAGAGGCCGGAGATGCGGCAATCGCTGGCCAGGTCATGTAAATAGATGCCTTTGAGAATTTTGGATTATTTCAATGATTTTTCATGCGGGTTGGATCTTATGGGAGCAATTTGAAGAGATAATTCAAGGGAATTTCGTGGAGATAAGATTCTTGGACCTAAAACTCATTTCTAAGGTGATATTTGACTGATTAAGCATGAAATTTATGGAAATTAGTGGTTAAAAATTGGGGGTTTAGGGCTAGAAATTAGAGAGTTTAGATTGGGGATTTGAGGGGCTATTTGGGGTCTGATTTTTTATGTGTTTGGTATGCATGAACTCGTGAGAACCTAAGGATTCTAGTTTTGTGGTTTTTATCAAATCCGAGACGTGGGCCCGGGGGTCGGGTTTGGCCAATTCGGGATTTTTTATGTAAATTGGATATTTTCGAGTGGGCTTTGTCCCTTTAGCCTATTTTGATGATATGAATCTGTTTTGAATAAATTCGGAGCGCGTTGAGGCTGAGTCGAGGGACAAAGGCATTGCGGAGTAGTTTTCTTCTGGTTTGAGGCAAGTAACGAACGTAAATCTAGACATGAGGGTATGAAACCCCGGTATTTCGTATTGTTTTGATAAATGAGGTGATGTACACGCTAGGTGACGGGCATGTGGGCGTGCACCGGTAGGGATTATGACTTGGTCTGTCACTAGTGGCTATTGAGCCGCGTTTTTTATTCGAAATCATATGGCATTCCGTGTTTTAGAGATTTATACTATATTTTGGGCTATATGCCATGTTTGGGGCCTTGTGACGACCTGTTTGGACCATCATGGGTGTTTATACTACTATTCTCACACTTCTTTTGATAGAAAAATATATTCTCAGTCATGATTTATACTTGTTCATTATTCATTCCTATTTATCACCCTGTTTTCAAACAAATAAAAGATATTTGAGGCTAAGTCCCTGTGATTTGTGGTGAGTTGCCCGAGTGGCTTGTGAGGGTGATGACTGAGCGAGGCCGAGATATGATGGATCGGGTTGCACGCTGCATCATTATATACATATATCTATCTATATTAGATCGGGTTGCACGCCGCAGCGGGATATACTGGATCGGGTTGCATGCCGCAGCAATATATATATATATATATATATATATATATGTTGGATCAGGCTGCACGCCGCAGCAATATAGCGCTTGGGCTGAAGGACCCCTTCGGAGTCTGTACACCCATAGTGAGCACAATAGACTATTATTGGATCGGGCTGCACGCTGCAACGGTTATTATATGGTACCTATTGAGCGTGAATGTTGATTGACGAGAGATGAGTCACGAGTGATTGAGAGGCTTGCCCGAGAGGCTTTATTTGTGAGTGACACTGTACCCGAGGGGATTATTTTCTATGAAACCACTGTTTTCACTCTTATTTACATTTTTCATCTAAACGATAAATGTTGAACCAATGTTATATATGAGATTTGAAAAGGGAACTGGAATTTTATGAAACTTTCGGAACGTAGATTCCTGACTTGATTTAATGATTTCCACTGATATTTCTTATATGATCTTTACATGATTTTAAAAGCTCGTCACTGCACTCAAGTCCTTATTTATATTTGTTACTTACTGAGTTGGTGTACTCACGTTACTCCCTGCACCTTGTGTGCAGATCCAGGTGCCCAGATCGAGTGAGACTCGGTTGTTCTCAGTGGAGCTTTGTCGG
Organism: Nicotiana knightiana; assembly: GCA_005239525.1. NCBI lineage: Eukaryota > Viridiplantae > Streptophyta > Magnoliopsida > Solanales > Solanaceae > Nicotiana > Nicotiana knightiana. The sequence goes on along the minus strand of ML372065.1, from coordinate 7,994 downwards.
AGACTGTGAGGTAGTTGCACGGCGTTCGTAGCCCCACCCTTCTCCCTCTCATTTTTGTCGCTATTACATTTTTCCTAGACTTGATGTATTAAGGAAAGTCGTGTCAGATTCTGTGTTCTATTTAGTTTCTCATGACTGTTGACTCCGGGTTTTGGGTATATTGCTTAGATGTTTTCATTTATTATCCGCACTTTTGAAATATTAAAATTGGAAGAGTTATGGTAAATCACGCTATTGTCTTAAATGGAAAGTTTTCTTGTATCATGTATAGTAAATTGGCTAGCCTAGTACGACGATAGGCGCCATCACGGCCAGTGTAGATTTGGGGTTGTGACACTACTCCAGGTACAACCAAATACAGATGAACCCATAGTATCAGGAAAAGACTTCGTTTATCACTAAATATGGCACCTACTGTTATAATGTAATGTCATTCAGACTAAAAAATGTTGGTGCAACTTATCAGCGCCTAGTAAACAGAATGTTCGAAGAACAAATAGGAAAATCAATGGAAGTTTATATTGATGAGATGTTAGTTAAGTCTCTGCGAGCAGAGGACCATTTGAAAATTTTGCAGGAGACTTTCGATATACTGAGAAAGTACAATATGAAGCTCAACCCAAAAAAGTGTGTGTTCGGGGTCGGCTCGGGAAAGTTCCTTAGCTTCATGGTATCTAATTGGGGGATCGATATCAACCCCTATAAATTCAAATATATCTAGGATATCACGGTCGTAGATAATTTCAAGGACGTACAAAGGCTAACGGGGCGCAAAGCCGCCCTAGGGCAATACATTTCGAGGTCCTCAGATAGGACTCACAGATTCTTCTAACTGCTTAAAAAGAAGAGTAACTTCGCATGGAATACGAAATGCCAACAGGCCTTGGAGGAACTAAAATGATACTTATCGAGCCCGCCACTGCTTCACACCCCGAAAGCGGACGAGCAACTATACTTGTACTTGTCAGTCTCAGAAATAGTGGTAAGTGGAGTCCTAATTCGAGAAGAACGAGGTAGAAAATTCCTTGTTTATTATGTTAGTCGGACCTTAGGTGAGGCCGAAACCAGATATCCACACTTAGAAAAATTAGTGTTTGCTTTAATAAGCGCCTTTAGGAAATTAAAACTGTATTTCCAATATCATCCAATATATGTTGTAACTACGTATCATCTTTGCAATATTTTGCACAAACCCGAACTTTCGGGTCGTTTGGCCAAATGGGCCTTTGAGATCAGTGGGTATAATATCAAGTATCGATCCCGAACGGCCATCAAATCTCAAATTTTGGTCGACTTCACGCTAGCCCTAGTACCCTAGGTGGAAAGAGAACTATTATTAAAACCGGGTACATCATCGGGGGTGTGGACCCTCTTCATGGACGGCGCTTCGAACATGAAGGGGTCCAGGTTGGGTATCGTTCTGAAACCACCCACGGGTAATATTATTAGACAATCTATCAGGACACAGAAATTAACTAACAATGAGGCCGAGTATGAGACTATGATTGCAGGTCTCAAGTTGGATAAAAGCTTGGGAGCAGAGGTCATCGAGGCCAAATGTGATTCCCTCCTCGTAGTAAACAAAGTCAATAGGACCTTCGAAGTCCGAGAAGACCGAATGCAGAGGTATCTGGATAAACTACAGGTAACTCTACATCGATTTAAAGAATGGACCTTACAACATGTACCTAGAGAACGGAACAGCGAGGCCGACGCTTTTGCAAACTTAGGGTCATCGGTCAAAGACGAAGAACTCAACTCGGGGATTGTCGTACAACTCATAAGATCGGTGATCGAAGATGCCACGCCGAAATAAACTCCACAAGTCTGACCTGGTACTGGAGAAACAAGTACATAGAATACTTAAAGAACGGGAAACTTCCATCCGATCCAAAGGAATCGAGAGGTGTACGTACGAAGGAAACACTATTCACTTTTTCCGAAGACTGAATGTTGTTTAAAAGGATGTTCGATGGGCCATTGGCAATATGTTTGGGACCGGGAGATACCAAATACGTCCTACGAGAAATTCACGAGGGTACTTGTGGAAATCACTCTGGTGTCGAGTCGTTGGTCCACAAAGTAACCAAAGCAGGATATTATTGGATTGACATAGACAAAGATTCAAAGGAATTAGCCAATGATTCACCAGCCCAAAGAGCAGATCCACTCGGTCTTATCCCCATGGACGTTCATGAAATGGGTAATGGACATCTTTGGTCCTCTACCATCGGCCCCAGTTAAAGCTCAGTTTATTTTATTTATGGTTGATTATTTTTCTAAGTGGATTGAAGCACAGGCTTTCGAGAAAGTCAGGGAAAAGGAAGTCATAGACTTCATTTGGGACCACATTATATGTCAATTCGGGATGCCTGCCGAGGTCGTATGTGATAATAATGGAAAGCAATTCATTGGCAACAAAGTAACTAAATTTCTCGAGGATCATAAGATCAAAAGAATTTTAATGACACCTTATCATCCCAGCAGGAAGGTAAGCCAAATCGACCAACAAAACCAATATTCAAAATCTTAAGAAGAGGTTGTCTAACACCAAAGGAAAGTAGAGAGAGATAATGCTCGAGGTTCTTTGGGCATATCTCACAACGTCGAGGTCTAGTACGGGAGCAATGTTGTTCTCGTTAGTCTATGACGCTTAAGCTATTATCCCGATTGAGGATGGAGAGCCTAGCCTGAGGTTCCGATATGCAACAGAGGAATCGAATCACGAGGCCATGAATACGAGCCTAGAATCGTTGGATGAAAGACGCGAAGCCTCCCTCGTTTGATTGGCCGCACAAAAATAGTGGATCGAAAGATACAACAATCAAAGAGTCAATCTACGACATTTTAACATCGTGGACTTGGTGATAAGAAAAGTCACCCTCAACACCCGAAATAAGAATGAAGGAAAATTGGGTCCGAACTGGGAGGGACTGTACGAGGTCCTGGAAATCATTGAAAAGGATCCTACAAGCTCGGTATGATGAACGACGAACAATTACCGAGTAATTGGAATATATCGCTCCTGAAATGATACTACTGCTAAGGTACGTCCCTTCCATTTTTTATTTATATTTTAAACTAACCATTGCAGGTGTTCGATCGGGAACGACGATGGATTATTCAAGACAAAGTCTTTAAGTCTGAAAGTACAAGTTGCATTTTTTTTCCCTTAGACCGGTTTTGTCCCAAATGGATTTTCCGGCGAGGTTTTTAATGAGGCAACCATTGATCGTTCTAACTTAGAACAATTCAACAGTATCCAAGGCTTCTTTACAATCGACCTCGAATACTGGGGGCATTACCCTCGAATGTCAACTTTGTTGCAAGGAAATTACTTCGTGACAGCGAGGTCTCGATAGGTAAATTTGTAAGGGCCAAATGGTCGAATGAACCATGCCCATAGAAGTTTCTCGAGCCCTGAAACAAAACATGTATGCATGTATAATCATTTATTAAGAGAAGTATGTTTCCTTGCCGATATCTCATTCCTTAGAAAAAATTTCTACTTTACAATTTCATACTCTCGATCTATTGTTTAAAAAGGCTTAAGGGCCAATCATAACTGGAGTTCGAACAACTACCCCCAAGCTCAGGGATTGCCGTCCAAAAAATAGACGAGATTGAATTATTAAAACTTTGAGATCATAAGACCTTAAAGGCAACACTCGATTTTTATAGGCCACGGCCACCCCACTCAGGGACTGACACTTCGGGCAAGCTCGAAGTGAAACAAGAAAATAATCCCAAGAGGCAAGTCCCGAATTAAAAAGGCTACGGCCAAATTAACACGATTCGGAGACGTCTGAATTCCGTAATAAAACAGGCCTCCGAATTTTTTCATAAACCAGTTAAAAAGGCTACCCTCGGCAAAATCATAAAGGGTTTCGATAATATCAAGCCTTGAAAACTCTGATGAGTACAAAATTGTTCTAACTCACGAACAATTCCTTATTTTATGCTAAGGCTTTACAGATTTTACAAATACAAATGATGAAAAACTTTTCCAAGCTGAAAAAGGGGGAAAAAGCCATAAACATTTCTTTTTTACAAAGGCCATATCAGCCTAGTACAAAAGCCTAATGGCTACTTTTTGATTTGAGTTCGAGAGACCTCCCTCTCTCAAAAAAAACCTAAGGGTTACCTCACCTTGAGTTCGAGCAAGCACTGACTCGATCGTAAAGGCTATTCTAGTTCGGTTTCGATCGAACCGCCTAAACCCTGGACCTTCGAATACAATTTCATAAGGCAGAAATGAAGAAAAATTTCACAAGACAAAAAGGAATTTATGCCGACAAGTTCTTTGCATAGCTCAAACTTGTCTCTTGGTATTACCTTAGTTAACATATCCGCAGGATTTTCACTCGTGTGAATCTTCTTGACCTGTAATAATTCGTTCTCCACTTGCTCATGAATACAATTATGTCTCACATCAATATGCTTTGTTCTTTCATGGTACATAGAGTTCTTGCTCAAGTTTATTGCACTTTGACTGTCACAACAGACAATATACTCCTGCTGATGCAAGTCAAGCTCTTTAAGGAACCATTTAAGCCATATCATCTCCTTGCCAGCTTCAGTAGCGGCAATGTACTCTGCTTCAGTTGTAGGGAGTGTGACACACTTCTGCAACCTTGATTGCCATGATATATCTCCCCCTGAGAAAGTAAAGAAATATCCAGTAGTGGATTTTCTATCAATGTCACATGTCGTATCAGTGTCTGTATAGCCCTTCAATATTGGATCATATCTTCCAAAACACAAGCATTCGTCTGAGGTTCCTTTTAGATACCTGAGTATCCACTTTACAGCTTCCCAATGTTCTTTCTCGGAATTTTCAAGAAACGACACCGTCAACATGAGAAATATCAGGTCTAGTACATATCATTTCATACATTAAGCTCATGACGGCAGAGGAATATGGAACTTTATCCATGCTTTCTTTATCATCCTTTTTTTAGGACATATTTTCTTGATCAACTTCATATGACCAGCAAGAGGCATGCTAACTGGTTTAGCACTCATCATTTTGAAGCATTTAAGCATACGTTCAATGTACATCGTTTATGACAGCAACAACTCTATTTGACCTATCTCGGACAATCTCCATTCCTAGGATTTGTTTTGCTAGACCCAAGTCTTTCATTTCAAATGACTTGGACAAATCTTCCTTCAACTTGGCAATCAACTTCTTGTCTTGTCCTACGATCAGCATGTCATCCATATATAACAACAAGATGATAAAGTTATTGTTAGAGAATTTCGTATAGCATACACATGGATCTGAAAAAGTCTTTGTGTATGTTTGACATCTCATGAATGAGTCAAACTTCTTGTACCACTTCCTAGGCGCTTGTTTTAGCCCATAAAGACTTTTTTTCAACTTGCACACCATGTGTTTCTTAGCCTTTGCTTCAAAACCTTCTGGCTGCTCCATATAGATCTCGTCTTCCAAATCTCCATGCAGAATCACAGTTTTCACGTCCAACTGTTCCACTTCAAGATCTAGGCTAGCTGCCAAGCTCAAGATTGTTCAAATAGAAGTCATTTTGACACCATGTGAGAAAATTTTGTTCGAAACCTTTTACCACCAATCGAGTTTTGTGTTTGACCAGCTTTTTGTTTCCATCTTTCTTGAGCTTAAAGACCCACTTGCACTTGAGAGGTCTTTTGCCTTTTGGAAGTTCAACCAGTTCGTACGTATCATTCTTTGGTAGAGAATTCATCTCTTCTTGCATGACTTCCATCCACAGAATTTGTTTCGGATGAGATAGCACCTCCTTGAAATTCTCTAGATCCCCCTCATCAGTGACGAGAATATACTCCGAAGAAGGATACCTTGTGGACTCTACCTTCTCTCTTTCAGATCTTCTCAAAGGTTGTTGTCCTTCTTCTTGTTGTGGTCTCCTTCTTCCTCTTATGGACTAGGATGCTCCTCTTTCTCAGCAACCTCTTCATCTACGCCTTCTATGTGCCATTATTCACCTGTGGAAGGATTACGTACAGGTACAATAGGAGTCACTCACAAATAAAGCCCCTCGGGCACGGTGTCACTCACAAATAAAGCCTCTCGGTCACTCGTGACTCATCTCTCGTCAATCTGCACTCACGCTCAATAGCTACCATATAATAACCGTTGTGGCGTGTAGCCCGATCCATAAATAGTCGACTGCGCTCACTGGGGGTGTACAGACTCCGGAGGGGCTCCTTCATCCCAAGCGTTATATCAATGCAGCGTGCAGCCCGATCCAATATATATATATATATATATATATCGCTGCGACGTGCAGTCCAATCCAATATATATCTCGCTGCGGTGTGCGGCCCGATCCATCACTATCCTCACAATCCGGCTCTCGACCTCGCTCAGTCATCACCCTCACAAGTCGCTCGGGCAACTCACCACAAATCACGGGGACTCAACCCAAAAACTATCTTTCATTTGTTTGAAAGCAGGGTGATAAACAGGAATGATTAATGAACAATTATAAATCATGACTGAAATTATACTTTCTATAAATATAAAACAGTGTGAGAATAGTAGTAAAACACCCCTGAGGGTCCAAACAGGTCGGCACAAGGCCCCAAACATGGTATACAGCCCAAATATAATATAAATCTCTAAAATACGGAATATCATATGATTTCAAAGCAAATACGCGGATTAATAGTCGCTACGGGACAGACCAAGTCACAATATCTATCGATGCCCGCCCACACGCATGTCACCTAGCATGTGCGTCACCTCATTTATCAAAATAATACAAAATACTGGGGTTTCATACCCTAAGGCCTAGATTTACGTTCGTTACCTACCTCAAACCGGATGAAAAACTACTCCACGATGATTTTGCCCCTCGATTCAGCCTCAACGCGCTCCGAATCTATTCAAAACAGATTCATATCATCAAAATATGATAAAGGGACAACGCCCACTAGAAAATATCCAATTTACATCAAAAATTCCGAAATTGGCCAAACCCGACCCCCAGGCTCTCACGATAAAAATCATAAAACTAGAATCCTTACGCTCTCACGAGTTCGTGCATACCAAATACATCAAAATCGGACCCCAAATGGCCCCTCAAATCCCCAATTTATACTTTCAAATTTCAAGCCCTATCTTCCAAATTTCTCCACTAAAACATGTTAAAACAATGGAAAAATCGACCTAAACACAAGATACAAGGTCCATGTAGCTTACCTCACTTAATACACTTGATTCCCCCTTGAAATCCCAGCTCGAAGCTCCAAAATCCGACCAAAATGGTGAAGAAATGAGTGAAAATTCACGAAGCCAACCTTATATAGGTTCTACCCAGAAATCTTGGGCATCACTATTTATCATGTCAAGACGGAATTCCGGTTTGTTTTTGAAGGTGGTCAAAAAGATTCGACGAAAACCGGGCATACATTCGAGAGTGCTTCNTTTGTACGCTTGAAGGCCCCTCCTCTACGGAAGGGTACAGAGACGAGGCCTTTGATCCAACTCTTTTTTACATAAAGAAATGAAAATCCAAAAACCGGGGAATCCATCGGTCGGATAACAATTTTTTCTAGTAGCACCCACGACAAAATGTCATATACATCTTTTTTTGGGACGGAGGCACGCGTGCTAAAAAAACATCAACTTGGAAACGCCCCACTCGGATGACTGGTTTTGAGGCAGGCGTCTTCTAGGCTTTCACCCTCTGTCAGTCCATCGCATCAAGAGTATTGAGATTGATTGGGCCCTAGGAACCTTTTAGGAAAGCGACGGAAGAAAAGTAAGGATTGCTCTAATAAGAAGGATCTTGCTATTATAGTGGGTTTCCGGGTTTAGATCGAAATTACATCCCCCAAAACCTATACTCATTCGTGTTTCACTTGTGTGTTTACAACATCCATTGCTTCTGACTATGTCGATGAAATGGGACCGCGAAGACAACCCACTTGTTAGAGGTGATCCCCGCCTCCCCTTTTCGCCTAACCCATTCGTTCACAGCTTCGCCACT
>ML372064.1:219167-235688 GCA_005239525.1 Nicotiana knightiana | reverse complement strand
CACGTCCCAAACCACAATAGGAACTTAAGGAACTTCTTATTTCAATATTGGGCGCCGAAACGTTCCCGAGTCATCAGAAACCCATTCCGAATATACGCCCAGGTCCAAAATCATCATACGAATTACCGGAATCGACGAAAATCTTCCGAGGTCGTTTACCCAAAATGTTGACCGAAGTCAAACTTGGACTTAAAGGCCAACCTTAAGGAACCAAATGTTCCTATAACACTCTAAACACCTTCGAATCCTTGACCACCATTCCCTGCAAGTCATAAATCATAATAAGCTGCTATGGGAAGTTTTATTTAGGGGAACGGTGTCCGATAGCGCAAAAAGATCGGTCGGGTCGTTACAGTTCTTCTCATGAACCTTCAACTGACGAGAAGCATAGGCTATAACCTTGCCACCCTGCATCAACACTGCACCAAGTCCCACCCGTGAAGCATCAAAATACACGGTATATGGCCCTGAACCTGTGGGCAACACTAACACCGGCGCCGTGGTCAAGGCTATCTTGAGCTTCTGAAAGCTCGCCTCACACTCATCTGACCACCTGAACTAGGCACCCTTCTGAGTCAATCTGGTCATCGGGGCTGCAATGGATGAAAATCCCTCCACAAACCAGTGATAATAGCCTGCTAAGACCAAGAAACTCCGAATCTCTGTGGCTGAAGTGGACCTAGGCCAATCTTTGACTGCTGAAATCTTCTTGGGATCCACCTGAATACCCTCTGATGATACCACATGGCCTAGAAATGCAACCGAACTCAACCAAAACTCACACTTGGAAAATTTGGCATACAACTGACTATCCTTCAGTGTCTGGAGGACGACTCGAAGGTGCTGCTCATGCTCCTCTCGGCTACAGGAGTAAATCAAAATATCATCAATGAAACAAATCACAAATGAGTCCAAATAGGGACTGAACACCCGGTTCATCAACTCCATAAAAGCAGCGGGGGCATTTGTCAACCCAAAAGACATTACCAAGAACTCATAATTCCCACGCCGGGTGCGAAAGGCTGTCTTAGGGACATCAGACGCCCTAATCCTTAGCTGATGGTAACCAAATCTCAAGTCAATCTTGGAAAACACTGTAGCACCCTGAAGCTGGTCGAATAAATCATCAATCCTCGGCAAAGGATACTTATTCTTAATAGTAACCTTGTTCAACTGCCGGTAGTCAATACACATCCTCATTGAGCCATCTTTATTCTTAACAAACAACATTGGGGCACCCCACGGAGAAACACTAGGCCTAATAAAGCCTTTATCCAACAAATCCTGCAACTGATCCTTCAACTCTAGCAGGGCCATCGATACGGCGGAATAGAAACGGGCTGAGTGCCCGGAACCAACTCAATGCAAAATTCAATATCCCTGTCAGGTGGCATACCCGACAGGCCAGCAGGGAATACCTATGGAAACTCACGAACCACGGGCACAGACTCCATAGAAGGAACCTCATCACTAGAATCACGAACATAGGCCAAATAGGCCAAGCAATTCTTCTCGACCATACGCCGAGCCTTCATATATGAAATAACTCTACCGGAAGAATGACTAGGAGTCTCTCTCCACTCCAAATGAGGTACTCCTGGCAAGGCCAAGGTCACTGTCTTGGCATGACAGTCCAGAATAGCATGGTAGGGAGATAACCAATCTATCCCCAAAATAACATCGAAGTCAACCATATCAAGAAGCAAAAGATCTATGTGAGTCTCCAGACCACCGATAACCACTAAGCATGAACGGTAGACTCGATCTACCACAATAGAATCACCACCGGGGTAGACACATATACATAAGTACTCAGGGAATCACGGGGCATGCTCAGATAAGGGGCAAAATATGAAGACACATAGGAGAATGTAGAACCCAGATTAAATAAAATCGAAGCATCTCTGCAGCAAACTGAAACCATACCTGTAATAACTGCATCAGAGGCCTCAACCTCAGGCCTAGCAGGAATAGCATAGCACCGGGGCAGAGCCCCTCCAACATGAACATCTATGGGTCGACCTACTGCGGGCTGACCTCTACCTCTCGTGTCCTGTCCTCCACCTCTATGAGTCTGACCTCCACCTCTGGCACCTCGACATCCACCCCTAGCTGGCTGAGGGGTGAGGGTGCACCTGGTGCGGGGATCATATCATAGGGACCCGGATGCTGAGAACCACTAGAAGCTCGGGGGCAATACCTAGCAATGTGCCCTGGATCACCACAAGAGTAACAAGCCCTCTGCTGCTGAGGCTGCTGGCCCTAAATCTATCCCTGTCGATCAGAATAACCACCCTGGAAGCTCTGAAGTGGTGGTGCACTGATAGGAGCCGATGGTGCACTGGGGGATACCTGAAGTGCCGACTGGAATGGCCTAGGAGGATGACCTCTGCAAAAGGAATCTCTGCCTCCAGATGATGCACCACTGAATCGACCGGAATGGCAAGGTCTCTTGTCAGACCCCTGACCACTGCCCCGCAATAAGACCATCTCAATACGCCTGGCCACATTGGCCGCCTCCTGGAATGAAATATCAATATCTGTCGCTCTAGCTATCTGGAGTCTAATAGGCTGAGCTAGACCCTCAATAAACCTCCTCATCCTCTCACGATCAGTGGGGAGTATCATGATAGCATGTCGGACCAAAGTAATGAACCTGGTCTCATACTGTGTAACAATCATATAACCCTGCTGGAGGCACTCAAACTGCCTCCGAAGACCCTCTCTCTAAGTAACTGGTAGAAACTTCTCCAAGAATAACTCGGAGAACAGAGCCCAAGTCAAAGGCAAAGACCCAGCTGGTCTGGTCAAACATAAATCCCTCCACCAAGCCTTGGCGGTACCAGAAAGGCGGAATGTAGCAAAATCAACTCCATTGGACTCCACGATGCCCATGTTCCGAAGAACCTCATAGCAGTTGTCCAAGAAATCTTGGGGATCCTCTGATGGTGCACCAGTAAATGTAGTAGAAAATATCTTGGTGAACCTATCTAATCTCCACAAAGCGTTGGCAGACATAGCTGCCCCCTCAACTGTCGGTGCCACAATCCCTGGCTGAGCTACTCCAGCTATCTGAGGTACTGGAGTCTAGAACTGAGGAGCTAGCTGCTCTGGTGTGGGGGTAGCAGGAGTCTGGGTCCCTCCCCCAGCCTGAGAGACGGCTGGTGCAGTAGGAAGGAGACCGGCCTGAGCCACGCTCTCCATAAGGCCCACTAAACGGACCAGAGCGCCCTGAAGAACCGGGGTGGCAATGAACCCCTCTAGGACCTGAGCTGGTCCGACTGGAATTGCCTGAGCAGGAATCTCACCGGCAAAATCTACCTGTGGGTCCTCTACTGGTGCTGCTGCTCTGGGCTGAGCCCTCGCTCTGCCTCAGCCTCTAGCGCGGCCTCGGCCTCGTCCTCGGCCCCTCGTAGGAGCTGCAATAGGAGGATCGGTCTGCTGATCGGTAGATGAAGAAGAACACGTTCTCGCCATCTACGAGAGAATATAATAGAAAATCAGTTAGGATTTAGAATTAAAACCGCACGAAAGAGAAGAAGAAATGTGAAGTTATTCCTAACCTTGCAGCCTCTAGGGATAAGTACAGACGTCTCCGTACCGATCCCTCAGACTCTACAAGTTTGTCCGTGAATTGTGAGACCTAAGCAACCTAGTGCTCTGATACCAACTTGTCACGACCCGAAATCCCACCTTCAGGCCGTGATGGCGTCTAACGTTGAACCCGCTAGACAAGCCAACGTTACTGGATATTCTGATTTATTCCTTTGTTATTTAGCATTTAAAAAATGAAATACAAGAACAATAGAAATAAGAATGCGGAAAATAAGAAATTCAACAACTTAAATAATACATCTTACGAAACTTCCTTAAACATACCCCCAGAATTGGTGTCACAATTTCACGGACAGTCTAAGATTTGCTAAAAACATGAGTCTGGAATAAACAAGTGTAGCTGTCCAGAAATACAAAATAAGACAGAAGGAAAGAAATAGATGGTGACACCGAGGCCTGCGGACGCATGCAGGACTACCTTGGTGTCGCCTTGGACTGAAGGATACTCCCTCACTCAATGTCCACTGGATCCGGCTCCGTAATCTGCACAACATAAAGAAGAGTGGGTGTAGCATCAGTAGAACCGACCCCATGTACTGAGTAAGTGCCGAGCCTAACCTCGGCGAAGTAGTGACGCGGCTAGGACACGACAAATAATAAACACCTGTGCAATTCAATAATATAACATGAATAACGGTGGGAAGTAAAACAGTTAAGTACGGGGAAAACATACTGGGGTACAAAGGGGAAAACAATTATTGAGTAACAGAACATGACGACCGTCTAATATCAAAATAACAACAGAGAACAAACAAGTGCACGACATCACCCTTTGTGCTTTACAGTTTTCCTCGCCCAAACAATAACCATAACACAATTTGGCAAGGAAGAACCACAATACAGACCATAATTTTAAGAACCACAATACAGACCATAATTTTATAACATCCCGGCAAGGGAACAATAACAGAAATATCACCGTCCCGGCAAGGGACACAACTATTCCTACCACCGCTTTTTCTCTCGAATCCGACTCCGAAACAATCGTATCTAGACATAATCGACTTAATAACATCAATAATTGCTCAACATTTCAATTTCAATGCCTAATTATAGATTTCCCAACATTCTTCCCAAAAATCAAAAAATTGACCTCGGGCCCGCTTGGTTGAAACACGAAGTTCGGGCCAAAACCCGATCACCCATTCCTCCACGATCCCGAATATATAATTTGTTTTGAACTCCGACCCCAAAACGAGGCCAAATTCCAAAAAATTCAAAAAACCCTAACTCTACCCAAAAACCCAATTTTCTACCTTTAATTCCATGATTTTAGGCCTATAATCTAATAAATGTTGATAAAAATGGAGGAAAACAAGTTAAAGATCACTTACCTAAGAGATTATAGTGAGGAAGTGCTTCAAAAATCACCTAAGAGCTTTGGAGAAGAAGGGGTTTATGAAAAAATGGTGGAATCCCGTGTAAGTGTTATGTTTTTTGTTATAAAATAGCTGGGCAATTTAAAGCAGTGTGATCGCAGCAGGAGCTGCGTTCGCACAAGTCATCCTAGACTACTCCCCCCTCCCCCCCCCACGATCGCATACACACTAGTGCGTTCGCATAATATGTTTTCCTGCCTAGCCCCTGCTAACCCTATGCATTCACACCTGGTTGGGTGCGTTCACACAGCACTACCCAACCCCCTCCCCAGATTACCCTGTGCGTTCGCACAGAACAAATTTGACCCTGACCCCCCTGACCTCTATAACACTGTGCGTTCGCACCCCTTTGAGTGCGTTCGCATAGGGTAAATCCCTGGACACCAGATGACAGCAATTATATCAGATTTTCTAAGGCTTTATACACTCAGACGCCTACCCGAAACTCACCCGAGCCCTCGGGGCTCAAAATCAAATACACACACGACCTCATAAACATCCTACGGACTTATTCAAGTAATCAAAACACCTAAATAACATCATAAACATCGAATTAAGCCTCAAAATCAATGAAATTCCTTTAAACTTCTAATTTTTTCCATTTTCGATCCGAATCACGTCAAACTAAGTCCGTTTCTCACCAAATTTCACAGATAACACATATAAGATATATTGAACCTGTTCCGGGCTCCGGAACTATAATACGGGCCTGGTTTCACAGGTTTCACATCAAATCTCATTTTCAAAAACCTTTATATTATTCAGAAAATAATTTTCTTCAAAAATTCATTTGTCGGACTTGGAACCTCGGAATTTGATTCCGGGCATACGCCCAAGTCCCATATTTTCCTATTGACCCTCCGGGACCGTCAAATCATGGATCCGGGTCCGTTTACCAAAAATGTTGACCAAAGTCAACTTTATTCAAATTTCAACACAAAAATATCATTTTTATCAATTTTTCACATAACGGCTTCTCGGCTATACGCTCAGGCCGCGCATGAAAATCGAGGTGAGATATAAGGAGACTTTCATGGCCTCGGAACACAGATTTAGCTAAAATTACACGGGATGATCTTTTGGGTCATCACAAATTATTTTTTAAATTAATCAAATGAGCAAAATTCTTATTCAAGTTAAAAAAATCTCAGGTTACATAAATTTGTTCCATAAAAGAGCGTTAGAACACAAAGTAAAAAAAGGTTAGTATAGTTTTAAGAATCAAAATTTCATACAAGTGTCTGGGGAATCACAATTAAAGCTAAATCCTAAATAAGAACAAGCTTTCAAGACTATATTATAAGAGTCGACTCTGCTATAATGAGATTATTCTTGTCACGACCCGAAATTTCCACCATATATATATATATATCTGATCCCACCATATATCAATATCAATATGATAATTCACCCTTATTACACCATATCAATCCACTCTTATTCCTCATGTTGCGGCATGCAACCCTATCCAACCGTATAATAAAAATTCACCCTTATTCCTCCTCAATATATCACCTTTATTCCTCCTGTTGTGGCGTGCAACCCGATACCACCGTATCAGTACCAAACACTCAGTGTGCATAGTCAATTTATAGTCTAAATCACAAGGCCTTTACGATACATAAATACCAAACTGAACCAAGCAAAGAAAACCTTGATCAATATAAAATCTACTCAAATAATACTACACAGCGAGACCAATCCAACAATTTACAATTTAAAAGGTGCAAACAAGTCAAATTAAGCAAATAGTAGGGATTATGGGACCTATGGGAAGAACTAACATAGCTAATAGGAGAAGATGTTGATTAACACGTAGCAGTTAAGCATGGAAGCATTTGGAACATATAACACTTAAGACAGGGAATGAAGCAATTAAAGGAAAGCAGTAAATCAAGGAAAACAGATAATTTGGCGACGTATAAGCACTCGTCACCTCGCATATACGCCGCTTACATAGATTTCACATAATCACATAGTTTGAGGGTTCCTAATTCCCTCAAGTCAAGGTTAGACACAACACTTACCTCGATTCACCGACCACTCACTGCTCAATTACCGTTTTTCCTCTAGTTTCCACCTCCAAACCACTCGTATCTAGCCATAATTAACTTAATAACATCAAATATTTCTAAAGAAATCAACTCCAATACATAAATTTAGGTTTTCCAAACTTTCTCCCAAAAAGTCAAAAGTTGATCCTGGACCCGCTTGGTCAAAACTCAAGTTTCGGACCAAAACCCATTCATCCCCGAGCCTGAATATGTAACTAGTTTCGAAATCCGACCCCATATTGAGGTCTAATTTCTAATTTTCCAAAAAATTCTAATTCTACCCAAGCCCCCAATTTCTACCATGAAATTCCTAGATTTTTGGTTGAAATCTTGTAAAATGAAGTGAAAAATTGAAAGAAACGAGTTAAAAATCACATGCGTATGATTTGGGGGAAGAAGTAGTCTTTGGAAAATCGCCTAGAGGGTTTCTTGTTTTTGAAAGTTTTGAAAAATGAGAAAAATCTCGTCTAAGTCAAGTTTTACCAGCTGCAGATGTCGCATTTGCGACCTGAGCTTCGCAAATGCGAGAAAGATATTGCAAATGCGAACCTATCGCATTTCTGTTGCCTTCACAAATGCGAACCATTTTCTTGCAATTGTGAACATTGGACTTCCGCAAATGCAGCATAAACCTCGCAAATGTGAGAATCCCCAGTCCCACCAGCCCATGATCGCAAATGCGATATTTCTTCGCAAATGTGAGGCTCGCATTTGCGAGCCAGATCTCGAAATTGCGAGACCTGCATACCTGAAGCACACCAGCTATGTTTTCTAAGTTCATTTCACTCTGTAGCCTATCTGAAACTCACCCGAGCCCTCAGGGCTCCAAAACAAACATGCACACACGTCTAAAAACATCATACGAACTTGCACGTGCGATCAAATCGCCAAAATAACACCCGGAACTACGAATTTAGCACCAAATCACATGAAATTCTCAAGAACACTTTGAAATTCCTATTTTCACAATCGGACGTCCGAATCACGTCAAATAAGTTCCGTTTCTCACCAAATTTCACAGATAAGGTTAAATATCATAACGAACCTGTACGAGATTTCAGAACCAAAATACGGACCCGATACCAACAAGATCAAACATTAACCAATTTCTTAAAACCATTAAAATTTTAGTCTTTCCATTTTTAACAAAAAATCATATCTCGAGCTAGGGACCTCAAAATTTGATTCCGGGCATACGCTCAGGTCCCATTTTTCAATACGGACCCCCGGGACCGTCAAAACACGGGTCCGGGTCCGTTTACTCAAAACGTTGATCGGAGTCAACTAAAATAAACTTTTAAGGCCAAAATTATTATTTCATCAATTTTCCACATATAAGCTTTTCGGAAACACGCCCGGACTGTGCACGCAAATCGAGGAGGTTAAAAATGAGATTTTAAAGGCTAAAGACGCAGAATTGAGTTCTAAAACATAAGACGGATTTTTGGGTCATCAAAATCTCCACCTCTAAAACAACAGTTAGTCCTCGAACGAATATAGAAAAATAACTGAACTGGTGAATAGGTGGGGATATCTGCTTCGCATGTCCGACTTGGATTCCCAAGTAGCTGCATCAACAGGCTGACCTGTCCATTACACTCAAACTGAAGGATAACTCTTCGACCTCAACTGACGAACCCGCCGGTCTAGAATAGCCACCGGCTCCTCCTCATAAGTCAAATCCTTGTCCAACTGGATAGAGCTGAAATCTAACACGTGGGACGGGTCACCATGAAACTTCTGGAGCATGGACACATGGAACACTAGATGAACTACTGATAACCCCGGAGGCAACGCAAGTCTATAAGCCACCTCTCCCACTCTATCGAGAATCTCAAAAGGCCCAATATATCTAGGGCTCAACTTGCCCTTCTTCCCAAACCTCATGACACCTTTCATGGGTGACACTTTCAGCAATACTCACTCCCCGACCATGAATACCACATCACGAACTCTACGGTCGGCATAGTTTTTGCCTGGACTGAGCTGTGCGAAGTCGATCCTGTATAATCTTGACTTTGTCCAAGGCCTCCTAAACTAGATTAGTACCTGAAAACCGAGCCTCCCCCGGCTCAAACCACCCAACTGGCGACCTGCACCGTCTACCATATAACGCTTCATAGGGAGCCATCTGAATGCTCGACTGGTAGCTGTTTTTGTAGGCGAACTTTGCAAGGGGAAAGAACTGATCCCACGATCCTCCGAAGTCTATAACACAAGTGCGGAACATATCCTCTAAGATCTGAATAGTACGCTCGGACTGCCCGTTCGTCTGAGGATGAAATGCTGTGCTCAGCTCAACCCGCGTACCCAACTCACGTTGTACTACCCTCCAGAAATGCGAGGTAAACTGCATACTTCAATCAGAAATGATAGACACGGGCACATTGTGAAGACGGATGATCTCCCGAATATAAATCTCTGCCAATCGCTCCGAAGAATAAGTAACTGCCACAGGAATGAAGTGTGCTGACTTAGTTAGCCTATCCATAATGACCCAAACGGTGTCGAACTTCCTCTGACTCCGTGGGAGTTGATAACATTTTAGCCTACTATTTGCTCTCTTTTGCTTGGGTTTTGGGTCAAAAATGCGTTAAGGTATTCCCAAAAACTAACTTAAGGTTACTTGCAGGTCTTGGTCAAAATGAGGCAAAAAAGCCAAAATAAACTCATAAAGGAGTCAAACTTGCATAAGAACAAAGAATGGAACTGGAGAGCGGGCAATGATGATATTACGTGGCCGCGTAAGCACCTCCGCTGAGGCGACCACAAATACGCGGCCCGCGAGAGTGAAGTTCAGAGAGATTGATTTTGGCTCAAAGTAGACCGCTGACCACGCTACAAAAGCGCGACCGCAAAACCAGTGGCGCGGCCGCGAGTGAAGTTATGCTGACAGCGAGGAGCGAGGTTCACAGACCTTGCAATCTTGGTTCAAACAAAGAACGCGGCCCGTGTCTAAACTACGCGGCCGTGAAGGTACCTGACGCGGAAGCGGTTGAAATTCCGCTGGGAGTGAGATATAAGGATGAGAGAGTTTGCAAGTAAGGCCAAACTGAGGAATGCGGTTCGCGAAGAAAATACGCGGCTGCGAATGAAGATCACGCGAACACGGTAGACATTACGCTCTCCGTGAAACCTAGCCCAGTCCAGTCCAAATTTGAAGAAACGCGGTCCGCGCTCATTTTTACGCGGCCGCGAAAGTCCAAACGCTGAGGCGCCCATTTTTACGCGGTCAGCAGAACCTCCGGAGGGGCATTTTCCCCCCAGTAATTTCAGCTGTGTATAAATAGTTTTTTTTCACATTTTTAGGTTAAGTTTTGTATTAGGGAGCTCGTGAATAGCCGTATTTTACCACTTTGAGTAATTGTAGAGTAGTTTTAGCTTATATCTTTAGATTTTGTTCTTGTATTTGACTTTTATGGCTTATATTACATCTTCATCTTTGATTTCTACCATTATTATGAGCAGCTAGACCCTATAGCTAGGGTTGTGACCAAACCCTAGTGTGGATATTTAATGGTTCTTTAATTTTAGGGCTTAATTGTTTATGGGTTAGTGATGTTTTGCTGATTTCATGCTTTAATTGTAGAATTGGTGGTTGCAAACACTGATTCATGCCTTTTTGACTTAGGCTCTTCTTGAAAAAGAGGGCTCAAGTCTAGGTAAAGTAGGCTAACAAGGAATTGGGGTGAATTCAAGAGATTGATAGCCTCAATTAAAGGGTTAAGCCTAGAGATAGTAATAACCCACTTGAGCCGATTTCACTTGCATTGCATGAACACCCATTTGTGCTTGAGAAAGCCAAATCGGGCAAAGTCACTCAAACTACCGAGAGGTATAGAGTGAGTAATTAAGTGTGAAGGTTATATCACGATCCCAATCATAAAAAGCTAGTCCTAGATTCTCGACCCCATTAGATACTCACCTAGGCGGAAGTCACTCCCCAAGTGCTTTTTTTCATTTGGATAACTCTTTTAAAAACATTGTTTTTAGATTATTTTCAGCAATCAATAGCATTAAATTAGAATAGAAACAAAACCCAACCATGGTTAGAAGTGCAATTAGAAATAAAACGCACAACTAGATTAGGTAGAAACCCAACTCCCAACCAATATTAACTCCCTGTGGAAATCGATCCCGTCCTTTCGGGTAAAATTGCATCGACCACTCCTCGCTACTTTATAGTGGTGTATGGTTGGAACCGATCAAGAGTCCAATAAATAAGTCCATAGTGATACACTCCACCTTCCACTCAGGAATCTCCATCTACTGAAGCAAACAACCGGGCCTCTGATGCTCATACTTCACCTGCTGACAATTCAGGAACCGAGCTACATAAAAAACTATATCCTTCTTCATCCTCCTCCACCAATAATGTTTCCACAAGTCCTGGTACATCTTGGTGGCGCCCGGGTGAATAGAATACCGAGAACTGTGGGCCTCCTCAAGGATCAACTCACGAAGCCCATCTACATTAGGAACACACACGCGATCCTACATCCTCAAAACTCCATCATCTCCAAAAGTAACCTACTTGTCACCACCGTGTTGCACTTCCTAAGGACCAACAAATGAGGATCGTCATACTGTCGATCTCTAATACGCTCAAACAAGGAAGACCGAGCGACTGTACAAGCTAGAACACAGATGGGCTCTGAAATATCCAACCTCACAAACTGGTTGGCTAAAGTCTGAACATCGGAAGCTAGCGGCCTCTCACCGACTGGAATGAACGCAAGGCTACCCATACTCACTGCCTTCCTAAGGCACCGGCCACCACATTAGCCTTCCCCCGATGATATAAGATGGTGATATCATAGTCTTTCAATAGCTCCAACCACCTTATCTGCCTCAAATTGAGATCCTTTTGCTTGAAAAAATACTGAAGGCTACGATGATCCGTGAAAATCTCACACGACATGCCATAAAGATAGTGCCTCCAAATCTTCAGCGCATGAACAATGGCTGCCAACTCTAAATCATGGACATGGTAATTCTTCTCATGAACCTTTAACTGCCGAGACACATATGCAATCACCCTGCCTTCCTGCTTCAATACTGCTCCGAGCCCAACACGGGAGGCATCACAATACACCTGTAAGATCCTGAACCTGATGGTAACACCAACACCAACGTTGTGGTCAAAGCTGTCTTGAGCTTCTGAAATCTCACCTCACACTCGTCTGACCATTTGAACGGGGCACCTTTCTGGGTCAACCTGGTCAACGGGGATGCTATAGATGAAAACCCCTCCACAAATCGACGGTAATAACCCGCCAAACCCAAGAAGTTCCTGATCTCCGCAGCTGAAGCAGGTCTAGGCCAGTTCTTGACTGCCTCAATCTTCTTAGGATCTACCTGTATGCCCTTTGCAGATACAACGTGGCCCAAGAAAGCGACTGGATCCAACCAAAACTCGCACTTCAAAAGTTTTGCATACAATTGACAGTCCCTCAAAGTCTAGAGTACTATCCTAAGGTGCTGCTCATGCTCCTCCTGACTGCGGGAGTATATCAAGATGTCATCAATAAACACAATCACAAAGGAATCCAAGTAAGGTTTGAACACTCGGTTCATCAAATCCATAAATGTTGTTGGGGCATTGGTCAACCTAAAAGACATCACCAGAAACTCATAGTGCCCATACCGCGCATCCGAAAAGCTATCTTAGGGACATTGGATGCCCTAATCCTCAACTGATGGTAGCCAGATCTCAAATCAATCTTCGGAAACACCTTGGCACTCTGAAGCGGATCAAATAAATCATCAATCCGACGACAACTGATACTTGTTTTTGATAGTGACTTTGTTCAACTGTCGATAATCTATACACATCCTTATAGACCCATCCTTCTTCTTCACAAACAAAATCGGTGCACCCCAGGGCGAGACACTAGTTCTAATGAAGCCCTTATCAAGCAAGTCCTGCAACTGTTCCTTCAACTCTTTCAACTCTGGTGGGGCCATCCGGTATGGCGGAATGGAAATGGGCTGAGTGCCCAGAGCCAAATCAATACGAAAATCAATATCCCTGTTGAGTGGCATCCCCGGTAGGTGGAAATACCTGTGGAAACTCACGAATAATAGGCATAGAATCCACAGAAGGAACCTCAACACTAGAATCACGAACATAAGCCAAATAGGTCAAACACCCATTCTCGACCATACGCCGAGCCTTCATATAAGAAATAATCCTGCTGGAAGAATGGCCAGGTGTCCCTCCCCACTCTAATCGAGGCAGCCCCGACAAGGCTAATGTCACTGTCTTGGCATGACAGTCCAATATAGCGTGATAAGGTGACATCCAATCCATACCCAATATAACATCAAAATCCACCATATCTAAGAGCAGAAGGTCTACACTTGTCTCAAGACTCCCAATAGTGACCACACACGAACGATATACGCGATCTACGACAATAGCATCCCCCACAGGTGTAGACACATATATAGGGGCACTCAAAGAATCACGACGCACAACCAAATATGAAGCAAAATAAGATGATACATAGGAGTAAGTAGACACCAGATCAAATAGAACTGAAGCATCTCTACTGCAAACTGAAACAGTACCTGTAATGACAACATCGGATGACTCAGCTGGAAAAGCATAACATCGTGGCTGGGCCTGGGCCCCAACACTCTGAACCATATCCCTGGGACGGCCTCTAGCTGGCGGGCCTCCACCTCTACCCCTACCTTTGGCTACCTGACCCCTGCCTCTAGCTGGCTGAGCAGGCGGTGCAGCAACTAGTGACAGAACCATGGCACAAGAACCCTGATGCTGTGGCTGAACACCCAATAATCTCGGACAGGTCCTCCAGATATGCCCATAATCACCACTCGAAACATCCATCCTGATACTGTGGCTGTGAAAACTGAGACTGACCTGGACGAGCTGGCTGACCACGATAATAACTCTAAAGAGGAGGTGCCCTGATAGGGGCTGGTGGTGCACTGTAGGTTGGTTGCCCAAAAGGAGGAACATAAGAACCACGACTCCCTGAAGCATTGTGGGATGCCTGAAGCGCTGAATGGAACAGCCTGGGAGGATGACCTGGACTCTACCAACAGTACCCCTGCCTCCAGATGAGGAGCTGCTGAACCCACCGAAATGACGAGGTCTCTTATCTAACCCCTGACCTCGTGTCCAAGAACCATCTCGACTTGTCTGGCGAAATTGGCAGCATCCTGGAATGAAATCTCACTCCTAGTCTCCTTAGCCATCTGAAATCTAATAGGCTGAGCAAGTCCCTCAATAAACCTCCTCACCCTCTTTCTCTCTGTGGGAAGCAAAAGAATAGCATGACGGGCCCAATCCACAAAACGGGTCTTATACTGAGTAATAGTCATGCTGCTATGCTGGAGACGCTCGAACTGACAGCGGCGCTCCTCTCTCAAGGTGATAGGCAGAAACTTCTCTAAGAAGAGATGCGAGAACTGGTCCCAAGTAATAGCAGGCGACCCAGTTGGTCTATCAACAAATAATCTCCCCACCATTTCTTGGCAGAACCAGTCATCTTAAATGAAGCAAAGTCGACCCCATTGATCTCCAATATACACATGTTCCGAAGAATCTCATGACAACTATCAAGATACTCTTGGGGATTCTCTGAAGTAGCCCTACTGAAATGGACTGGAAAGAGCTTGGTAAACCTATCCAATCTCCACAAAGCCTCAAAAGACATAGCTGACCCATCACCGGGCTGTGCTGCAGCAACCGACTAAACTACTCTGACTGGATGAGCTGCTAGAGTCTGAAACTAGGGAGCCATCTGCTCTGGAGTGTGAGTAGCAGGAGCCTGGGCTTCTCTTCCATCCTGAGATACGGTTGGTGCCATTGGGAATGCGCCAGTCTGGGCCATACTCTCCATAAGGCCCACCAATCGGACTAAAACATCCTGAAGCATTGGGGTGGCAATAAACCCCTCTGGGATCTGAGCTGGTCCGACATGAATAGTTTGACTTGGAACCTACTCATTGAAATCTACCTGAGGCTTCACAGCTAGGGCTGCTGCTCGGGCTCTAGGTTGAGGCTGCCCCTGCCCCTGCCTCGGCCCCGACCTCTATCCCTCGTAGGAGCTACTGCTGGAGGCTCTGGTTGCTGATCATCGGAATAAGCAGTACGTGTTCTCGCCATCTGCGAGGAAATAAGAATAGGAGAGTTCAATCAGTATTGAGATAACGAAATCTCACGACAGAGTTGAATAAAAGTAAATATTGTTCCTAAACTTCATAGCTTCTGGGAGATAAGTACAGACGTCTCCGTATCGATCCCCCAGACTCTACTAAGCTTGTCCGTGAACTGTGAGACCTAGAAAACCTAGTTCTCTGATACCAACTTGTCACGACCCGAAATTTCCACCGTCGGGATCGTGATGGCGCCTAACATCACACTTGCTAGGAAAGCCAATGTTAGAGATTATTTATCCATTTCTTTCCATTTCAGTAATTATTAGTAAACATGAAAAATAAAGCGGAATAACTATAATATGTATAAATATCAATTTCATTTACATACTACTTCTACCAAAAAATTTGGTGTCACAGTTCACGAACATACTATGAATTTTCTGCAATCAATTGTCTGAAAGAAATTTACAATTTTTCTAAAAATAAAGGAAAAACAGTAACGAAGATGTGTAGAAGGGGAAGCCAGGGCTTGCGGACGCCAACAGGACTACCTTGAGTATCCGAACTGTGTAACCTGAGCCAATCTCTCAATCAGCCACTACCTGCTCCGAAATCTGCACAGAAAGTGCAGTGTGCAGTATCAGTACAACCGACCCTATGTACTGGTAAATGCCGAGCCTAACCTCGACGAAGGAGTGATGAGGCTAAGGTGGGACATATCACATATAACTAAAACAGAAAAAAGCAGGATAATGTAAAAATAGTAATTTGCAGAAATAAGTACCTAACTCAAGTGTCTTATCAGTATCTGATCACGCTCAACTATGTCTAATACAAGACTAAGCGGGCGTTGCAAATATAATCCGGGGTATTATGCCCAGAGTCGATCCCACAGGGAATTTACGTATCAAGCAAGCTGTTAGAATACTCAACTGTCACTTGAGGTTATTTGAATTACTAAAATTAAAGATTAAAACTAAAGATTAACTACGCTAAGGTGTAAACAATTGTAATAAAGATCTAAGGTTATGGTTTTTCCCATCGGTGAATTTACTTCTCGGATACTTCATATAGCTTGATTAGTTGTCTTTATCAATCATGAACACTCTATCTACCATAAATCTCTTTCAAGTAATTATGATAATTTACTAGACGCACTCTCTCAAGTTACGCTAGCTAGATTGCATTATAGTTCACTTTAGATTGCACCCGAGGTATCGTTATCTCTAATCCAACCTCTAAACCCTCGGTTATGACTTTCGTCTATACTCCGGGAGTGATGTTGTTCAAACAACTACCTAAATATGCACTCTCTCTCAAGTAGATACATAATAAATAGG